>JAUESI010000008.1:6944965-6969616 GCA_032275145.1 Synergus laeviventris | reverse complement strand
TTTTTTATTATTCCGAACTTTATAGGAATCAAGTAACAAATATTTTATTTATAAACTTTGTGTGTTTGTTATAAAAATGAAAAACAGATGTGCTCAGGCCTTTAGGCGCTACATATGTCGATGAGGCGCTACGCATCCGACGATTGAACGTCTATTCTGGATGTACCTTTATGTGTTATGGCGCTTTCGCAACGTTGCGTGCGTCGTTGAAAGAAAAGGGGCATTTTGGTTTGCTACCGTTATTTGTCCTATTATCCCATCGTCGACCATTTTTTTTATGACAAAAGAATTTCTACCGTGTTAACCGTCATAGGAATTAACATGAATCGTGGTCATTTCGCGAGTGAATGAATGGGCAGCCATTTTTAAACTTCACACTCTTCTGTACTTTTTAAGTCACAGAGAGACGATGGGGCGGTGGAGTCTCGTGGAATTTAGTTCTCTAAACGAATGATATCTAACAGATTGTGGTAGCCGTGAAAGGAAAACCAAAAGGTGAATCCTCTCATCCCGAGAGATCGTTTTTTGTGACTTTCTAGCGGACGGTGCAGTAGCGCAGTCACTCCGGCACCGTAAGATTTATGAAACGGTGAACTGTCAACACCTCGAAAAGATTAGAATATGATATTCTCCCGAGTATCCTCTCATTCCTCTTAAGAATCGTGAGTTTTGGAATGTCGCCTGAGGGCTGCCGGTGAAAAAAAGTTTGTGATATTTTCCATTGAATACCGGAGATTTCAACAGTGGCGTTTAGGGTCAGAGGCACGTCGGCTTCAGGGATGTCGATTCTAATATGCGACAGAATACAAAAGAGAGACATCCTGGAGTGCCAGTGCTAATGCCAAGTCTTCAGAATAATGGCAGATAATGTACACAGAAAACCGCACAAGCTGCTGTCTGATGGTAATTTTAATCACAATTTGTATTGCTTTACTGTCAAAAATTCTTGGATGAGTAGTTACTCACTGCTTGCATGTATCATCTTCCCGTTTCTCGTAAAGGTGCACATGTAGTCATAACCTAACTTTCTCCTTTTCTTTGATTCATTATAATTTCATAATCATATATAATAGAATTAAAATTCGTAACTAGTCATCCCGAAATTTGTGTGCGAATAGTCTTGTGTTTTCGATACGAATAACGTGTTCAGGTAAAGGTGTGCAATATTTGTACCGAAATTTCGGTGTTAATAGACAGATTTTTTACGTATGCGATTAGTCACTGTCTAATAGGAGAATCTTAATTATACTCTATTTTTCGTTTTATTATTTTTTTCATTTCTACAATTCCCGGTTTATGAAATTTTATATTTTTATTTATGTTTCTAATCTTGACGTTTAAGATCTCCAATAGCAATCTGGTGGGTTTTCCCTTTGATAATGTCAACATTATAGACACGCATGAGTCAGAATGTTACCAGATTATTAAGTTTTAAGATAAAGTATTTGGTTCCAGCCTTTTTTTGCTAGTTCAAGGAAATTTAGAAATTGAAGTAGTTTTGCTTCAGCAAATGTTTAGAAAATCTTATATATAAAGTGATGAAGATTTCGGCTTATTTAACGTAGTATTTTGATCGTAATTAGGCATTTGTTTTTATTAAATAAAAAGACAGAAATAATACTCATACTGAAAATTGTATATTTTTAAACAAATTGTTTATAAAACAATGTTTATTGAATGAATTATTAATGTTTTTATTGTATTAATTAATGTTAATTTGTATAGCTTAAAATTGTTATGCTACTTGTAGCCTTAATGTCACAGAGTACTTCGAAGCCTATAAATATCCATGAATAAAATCACGAAAATTAAATCTATCTCGACCTTGGCGATTCAGCCCCAACTCGAAATTAGCTTGCTAAACTCTTAATAGCATTTTCCACTTGATGCACAGTCTACTCTATACGTACCGAGTCTGATTAGGGGCAATGTTATTGGTTAAAACTTGCACTCACTGGAGCTGGCTAGTGAAGAGTAAAATGTTAGTGTTGTATTTCAATTCACCCATTAACAGATAATCTTGGCTTAAACTGTCATTGTCAATTCTTTATACATATAATATTACCACCGTATTGTATTCATGAAATACTAACACTCTTCAGCGAATTTAATTCTATAGTCGCTATATTGACTTCTGCAAATTATGTCATTTCCTTTAAATTCGTATTCTTCGTTATTAACATATAATAGTGACACTTAACTTTGACAAGAACAATTCCACGAAGATATACATCAAGATTTTGTAGAGTTAATCGGGTTAATTTGGATCCAAGTTTGGATTTAATTCATTCAAAAGTACCTACGTAACTAACGGCATGAAGGATGCATATAGAATTCAAAGTAAGGACCTTACAGGATATCCATAAACGATTTGATCAAAGGATTCTCCGAAAATTACTCATAGTCAAGAAAGAGAATTATTCATAAGTCAAAACTAAAATATTGCAAGTCTTTTTGTATGAAATGAAATTATAGGGTCTATAATTAATCATTTGCTTTCACAGTGCGCGACTCGAATTAATTTTCATTCAAATGAAAAAATTATCAAGATCATACGTTGTTTTAATGTTTCATATTATTTCTGATGTATTTAAAGTTAGTTTATTATATAAATTAAGTAAATTTGGATCCGTTTTCAGCACCAAATTTGGTATTTAATTGACGGAAACACCATGGGAGTGGCTCAGGGTTTGTACCATTTTGTAAATTTCAGTTGAGCGTTTTTCCTACAATTTTAATTTCTGACTTTTATCCTTAATTAAAATCATAATTCTTAATAGGTATATACTATGAAAGCTGTGTTAGTATTATATAGTATCTCACTAATATCATAATTGGTGGTCCTTTTATAAATAGATTTTTTTGCATAACAATCACATAAGATACTTTTTTTATTTAAAAAAAAGCTAGGGTAAGGTAATCCTATTTTTCAATACTCGCACCTCATTAATTGAGTTAATTAAGTCTAAAGGAAGATTAAGGTAATTCAGCTGAAGAGCTAATTTTAGGTCCATATCTATATCTCATATATCACAACTACGTATCATGATTGACGCTATTCACGTTTATGTTTATACCTTTCGAAATAATTCTGCATTATTTGTGGCTCTGCTCTAAATACAATTAGCTAGATTTAAGTAGAACTTAAAATGATTCGTCTCTGATTTTGGGTTAAAATTTCTCATTTATAGAGGGTGGATCGCTGGATACTTATGGTTTTGAATTATTCATTACCTAAGCTCGGCTTATTTCATAATTATTTACTTGGACAATGTAAAATTACAGCTCTCAAAATTAGCTGTAATGTGGTTTAAAATTATCTCCTGTCTTTTCAATAATTTTATCCAAACGATTTTCAAAACTTGTGACAACTGACTCAAGAACTGTGGGTTTGCTAATACTAATTGTGTTTTGATTTGCAGCTTTTAAATCAGCAATGATCTCAAAATATTGTCTGTACACTTGGTCTTTCACAAATCCCCACAAGAAATAATCGCATGGATTAATATCAGGAGAGAAAGGGAGGCAAATGAAACCACAGCTATACTTTGATGAGTTGCCAAAACCGAGAACTATTCCATGGAACCTCTTTTTTCACAAAAAAATACTGGTTTTGCTCAATTAAGAGTCACTCCGTCTTGCATAAACCAAAAATCCTTCAAAAAAAATTTTTTTGCGCCAGGGAAGAAACTCGGACTTCAACAGGTTTTGATAAACATCTCCGGTAATGTTTTCTTCAAAAAAACAAGCCCAAAAATCTGTGTAGCAGGCAGAGTACACCAAACGGTGATTTTTTGAGGTCTCAATTCCTTGATTTCAGTTATGTAAGGATACTCGTTGCCCAAAACCGGTAGTCTTGTTTTTAACGTGTCCATGTAAATAATAATTTGCTTTGTCCGAGAAAAATACCTACATTACTTGAATGGCATAGTCGTTTATCAGCTTCTTTATATTTTAGGCGAAAATCAATATTTTTTGTTCGTGATCTGCATTTAACGGTTGCGTGAATTTAATTTTGTATCGTCGCAACTTCAAATCCGACAGCATGCATAAAACGGTTTTTTTAATACACTAATCTGCCTCGCAACGATTATTTGTGATGTCAAAGGATTGTCAGTCATCAGCTTGGTTAGCTTTTATTCAAACGTGGTGCAACAAAAACTAGGCTTAAAAAAAACGTACTCTTTTCACTTATGTGTTTAAACATTGTGCAAATTAGTGTAACAATACATAAGAAGAAATTAAAATTAGTAAGTACCCAGCGATTCACCCTGTAATATTGGATTACTTAATTATTTGAAGCATTTAAAATTTCAACAAAAAAAAAAACGAGTTTCTTATAGAGACCCTTACTTGAAAAATGATGATGGCTGCTGGATCGAGAAATTAAGAAATGATCAAGAAAAAAAGTTTTTTGAAATTGAACACTTTAACGTTTTACTTTTGTTTTAAATTTAAAAAGTGGTTGAAAAGAAAGCATTCAAAATTGAGGTGTTCCAAGTAAAGTCTTCATATAGTTGAACAATTTTCAAGTCAATGATTTTCAAATTGAAAGCTTTCAAAGTCTAACATGAGTGGCATAGTTAAGAGCATACGGCAATTACCATAAGAGCAAATTAAGTTTCTGCAACATTTTTCCTCACATCTCGCAATAATAAATATTTTTTCCTAAAACTAGGCTGCTATTTACATCCGTTTTATGGACAGAGGCAAATGACCTAGTTTTGGGAAGAAATATTTACTATCGCGATATGTCCTTAATTCAAATTACTTAAAATTTCAAATTATTTAATATTAGATGCTTTAATGTCAAGGTTAGTTTTAAAAATTAAAACATTTAATTTATTCAGCTTAATTTTGTTTTCTTCAATGGAGTGTTGAATAATTATATACTTGATTTTAAAATTGAATGTTGCAGTTAATAGAAAAATTGTGACTCCTGTACATCGAACGACGACTGAAACGATACGTTTGGGCGATCCAGAGAAGCTGCTCCCACCAGCTGGACTTTCTATACAAAGTAATTCAACTTCGAATAATAATCAGTGCCGCAAAAAGACTTCCTCTTTTCAAATAACGAGCGTCACAGTAGGTTGCCGCATGAGCAACGATGCCGGTGAAGATTCGAACGACGACTTGGATGAGTCGCACACTGAGGACAATTCCGTGGAGCACTCGCGGATCACCGACCTTGAAACGCCGAGCTACTCTGAAGACACGTTTTCGAAGGAAGACGTTTTTTTTAACACGAGTAACGTTGCACTCGGTACGGCGCCGGTGATCCCAACTAGCTCCCAGTACGGCCTGGCAATAGTGGCATCTGAAGGGAGCAACGTTAACAATTCGGTAAACGAAAACAACATCAACAACCTGGACATTGCTTCCGTTACTGACAATAACATCATCAACCTGATTTCCGCGAGTGCGAAGCAGGACCCCGAACTGCGTGAGGTGCATTCTCACGGCAGGAACGAGCGGTTCAAAGTAGTGAAAATTGAAAGCACTGAACCCTTCAAAAGAGGAAGATGGACTTGCATGGATTATCTGGATCATACTTCGGTCAATCAATCAAATGCGATTGGTGGTGCAAAGGTTACCGACCCGAACGAAGTGTGCATATCGTATGGAGTAACGGACAGCGGAATCGTTGTCTCCGATGCGTTAAAGCAAAACTCAATCGGAGATGAAAAGGGTATGTTTCAACATTTTAATTTTATGTTGCAGACAATAATTACATCAATCCCTCTAATAGTCTATCAGATGAAGGTGGGGTGTAATTGCAGCCTCCACTATATATATGTATATCATTCCCGTTAGTTATCTTTAGCGTTAATTGTTAAAGTTGAGAAACAAGAAAATAGATTGTTTGGAGATACAGTTTAAGACTCACTACTAGAAACTAGACTTTTTCGAGAGGCGTATAAGAAGATTTCATTTGAAACTAATACTTGATTAGATGCTATCGTATCAGGTGAGCCCGTCTTTAAAAGAAAAGGAATTAATCTATAAAGAGAGTTTTAAAATATAATACAGGTAAATATGGTTTTAGAACCTAAACCTTAAGTAGATAAATGAAATTTAGGACTTAACCATGGGAAGAATTGTTCGAGCATAATAGTGAACTTTTTAGCTTACTGACTTTCTCGGTGATGCTCTAAATCTGTCCATTGTTCAATAAAGAGGATTAAGCAGATACGCCATAATAAGTATGCAAACGGTGAACTTTCTAAATGTTCTATGGCAACTCTCCCTTTGACCATTTCATTGACATATGCTGTCAATATTTTTGATATAATGTTTCTTTTCCGCTTCGTTCATCAAAGACATTTTTACGAATTATAATTTTAAATTACAGGCAGGAGTTTGGATTTGAACGGTCATGTGACCCATCAGGAGCTTCACGGCATGATAGGAATGAATGCTGGAGTTGGAACGATACCTGGTGCGAGTTATGCCGTAGGCAACTCCATGCCGCAGAATATGCAACACAACCCGGTACAAGTTCAATCTCAGACGCAGATGCCTCAATACTTTCAGTCTTCAAATTTAGCCTCTCAGCAACAACAACAGCCGGGTGGACAGGGATCAACGCTGCCTGCTAATCTGCAGTCGAATCTTCCGAATAACCTTGGCCATCCGCAAAACATGCCTCAAAGCATGCCACAAGGATCCATTTCCATTCTTACCCAGACCACCAGTAACGGTGTGCCTACTCAAACGAATCTAGGGCACTCGATAGAGGATGCCTATGTTAATTCCCAGGGGCAGAACTTATCGACGCAAAATGTCTGTCAGCCTACTTTGGTGCAGCAGTCTTCATTATCCAACTCTCAGGCACCTAACATACTCATTTCCCATCATCCCCAGCAAACGCATCATCCTCAACAGCCTCAACATCCTCAGCAACCTCAGCAGCATCAATCCCAGCATCCTCAACAAGTCCAACATCCGCAGCAAGTTCAGCATCCTCAACAAATGCAACATACACAGCAAGTCCAACATCCCCAACAAGTCCAACACCCTCAACAAGTTCAGCATCCACAGCAAGTCCAGCATCCTCAACAAGTACAGCATCCTCAGCAAATTCAACATCCGCAGCAAGCCCAACATCCACAGCAAGTTCATCATCAACAAGCTCAACATCCTCAGCAGATACAGCATCCTCAGCAGGCGCAACACCCTCAACAAACACAACATCCTCAGCAAACACAACATCCCCAACAAACACAACAGACGCAACATCCCCAGCAGCATCCTCAACAGCATATGCAGCAAACTCAGCATCAGCAAACTCAACATCAACCTCAGCATCCTCAGCAAATGCAACATCCGCAGCAAGTCCAGCATCCACAACAAAACCAGCACCCCCAACAAAATCAACATTCACAGCAAACTCAACATACCCAGCAAACGCAACATCAACAGCAGCAACAAATTCCTCAAATGACGCAAATCTCCGAGCCAATGACCAACGCTATGCAAGGAATGCAGGGCATTCAAAATATTCACCAAGTTCCTCAATCGGGTTCACAACCACAGTCAACAATTCACGTCCCCGGAGCGACAATTCAGACCCAAGTTATCAATCCTTCTCAGATGCAATCTCAAAGCAGCGGCAATTCTCAAGTGCAGATGACGCAGGTCCAAGCAAATTGCCAAAATGTATCGGTCGGTGCAATCGGTGGTATTCAGCAAGGAAACATGACGTTCCACCAATCCGACCAGGAGCAGGACTCCATGCCTGGCATTCAAGTTGTACCTGGTGCACAACAGACTGATGCAGCCCTTCTCGAGTCTCTCGCTGAAGTGACTCAAAATGCCGATGAACAGCAACCTCTCGAAGATAATGAAAGGTATAAACAAAATTCCATGGTGGTGACTTGGCCGAGGAACTGAAAAATCACAGGGAATTTAATTAAACAACCAGGATTATATTTCTGGTTGCAGTAAAATTCACAAGTTTTCATTATTTTGATAATTATCTATACTATCTATATTAGAGAAATTATTTTTATTTTTTCCATTATGGAAAAGCGTCATGAAACATGAATTAAAATAAATCTTTGCGCTTTGACGAAAATATAAACGTTTATTAAAAATTAAATGATTATTACTAGTTCTTAATCTTTGCTTTCTGAAAAATTTAGAGAAAATTTAACACACTTTTGTCGTTGTTTCTTTAATAATTACATACATCAATTCACATTAAGAAGCAACACATCTATTTACCTTGCAGATGAAAGGCTATAAGATTTTTTTATAAAATAAAAAATTTTAAAGAGTTCGTCAACTTTACTCAAATATTAAGCAATGTGGATTTTTATTAACAAACGCTCAGTTATGTAAATATAGTTTAAACTGTTACGTCTCAGCAATTGACGTGCGTTTTATGAAAAGCATTGAGCAAATTGTGTTTTATTAGTAATAAACATCTCAAGAGGAAAAGTGTACTCAATTTAAAGTCTTCAAATATTCGGACAACACATTCGCGTTTCTTGGATAGTATTTTTTTGTTTTCTATTATTTTCCCTTGAATTTGAAAGACTTTTCAATGTTTCTTTTAGAATGCTCAGTGGTAGTAAGTTTAGTTAACGGTAGTGATATCAAAGATAAATACATAATATGAATAATTTGAATCAATTTTATAATCAAATGTTTTCTCGTTTTCAGTATGTCGGGAACAAGTGCCGTAGCTATTGACAACAAAATTGAGCAAGCTATGGTGAGTATTTAATTGTTTTTCGGTTTAGAATTTCACATACTTCCTTGTATAGACATCTTTTGCACAAAGCTGATAGGAAAAGTTATGAGTGAAATAAAAAAGAAATTGTTTATTTTAGGATTTGGTCAAGAGTCATTTAATGTTTGCCGTGCGAGAAGAAGTTGAGGTGCTAAAGGAAAAGATAGCAGAGCTGATGGATCGCATTAACCAATTGGAGGCTGAAAATTCAATTCTGAAGGCTCATGCAACGCCAGAAACCTTGGCTCAGCTCAGTCAAGTGACCACGAAATTATCCATAAACAGTACTGGCAGTTGTCAATAGTTAACCCATTGTACATAAGTTTCTATCGATACTTTGTCAAGTACATAACGGATAATATAATTATTGTATATATAACTACGATTTTTAGAAATTTATAAATAATGAGATTTATTATATATATTATATATATTAGAGCATTAGTATTTTTTTTAAGTAAATTAAAGATAATAGATTATTTTTTACTATTTTAGTTTTACGTTTAGGAAATACATATTTAAATTGCTGTAAATTCAAAAATTCTCTTTTCGAAAAGGCGCTATATTTTAAGCGGTTTGAGAGTGACACAGCATTGAAATTTTTTTTTTTTTTTTTTTTTTAATATTTTTTTAAAAAATATTTTGTTTAGAGTTGAAGTCTTTCTCTTTTTCTTGAGTTCGCCGAAAGAAAAACAAAGAACTAACGCTACACAATAGGCAGCTAGCCAGGCTTTCTTGTGTTTTATTGGCAAATACCTTATGTCGTCATCGTCGTCGTCGTCGTCGTCGTCGCCGCCGCCGCCGTCTATTCGATTTTCTATGCCAAAGTGACAAAATATTTACAAAGAATCGAGTTTCTCTTTGTAAACGAAATTAAGCGGCCTGGAAAATGCCTTTTTAACAGTCGTGCATTTACTTGAGATCTAATCGCTTTTCGTACTTCGCTATATTTTGCGCTGTACTATTTCTTTACGATGGTGCGTAACATAGGAAACGACAAATCAATCCTCGTGCTTTCACTCCAAAGGTGCGCCTCGTTTTGCAAACCTAATCTACGTCTTCTGTTACGTCTGGTACACGCCTAATAAAAAGAACTTTTTAATCGTACTTCTTGTATTTTTCGGATTAAATTCCACTGTGCATAAATGTTAGAAATTCTAAGATTAAACAAAAACAAAAACTGCGAGCTAAAGCGATATTTTTTTAGAAAATCTGGGAAATCCTCGTGAATTGAGAGAAAACCATAGTTTTTGTTTTTATTGTTTCTTTATTATTGTTTCTAATATTTAACAACTGTCATTGTCAGTTGTTAATCTCCTACAGTTTCAGTTGTGAATCGACATTCCAGACTCAAGATTTCGGATCAATGATTGAACATTTACAAAGTTTACTTAAAATCGCTTAAAACCAAGTCCCGTTTCCTTTTGATGAAATGTAGACACACTCGACTGTTGGTAGAAGTATAATAGCTGAGAAAGTTTTAATCGTCACTATAAAGGCTAAATATGACATACATTAACCTAAAACCTTATCAAGACGAAGACCCATTATTTTCTTGATTGGGAGAATGATATATCATAATTACACCTTACAAATTTATAAATGTTATAAATTTTTCTAGGAGCAAAAGAAAAAATAACAACTTATTTTGCTTTTTTTTATATATATGTTATAATAATTAATGTGATTTCATTAAAGGACTGTCGTAGGTGTACTGCGAATAAAGTTCATACGAATCCAAAGTTCTTTGTCTTTATAGCGAGCAGTAGTTTGTGGCGTAGCACGTGTCGTGAGCTGTACAGTGGAACGTAGAGTCGGGAGATGCAAGTATTTGCCGTTGGTAAGTGGGCGTCATCAGCGGGACGAATCGTCACGCTTGGCATTGGTTGAAAACCATCCTCGCTTGCTGGCAAAGCAGGAGATCCAGTCCAAAAATAGACCTGAAATTTTATTTAAATGAAACTAATTAACTCCATTAATTAATTAGTAGCCTGAATTACTTTTTAAATCTAATGTTTCAAAAATTGAATCTCTTGGAGTTCTAAATTACCAAAAATACTAACCAAATCCTGACGTTCAACATGGGACATTTTCTCAACAATAGACCAAAGCCATCTTTTGAATTTGACAAGACGCTCAGTAGACTCTCCAGATTCGTCGTTGAATGAAGTGTAAGATATTAAGACAGACACATTAATATCACCAACTCCATTCAAGAGAAGTCTTAAATCTTCAGAAGTTAAACCATCTAACGCCCCTTCTGGAAGAACATCAAAGACGCCTTCCCTGATCGCCTCGAGTGCTTTTTCCTGCACCTTGAGCATACGTATTTCCGCATATTTACGTACATAATCATAAACGTTATTCGATGTTACTTCAATGTCTCTGCCATTAGTTACTAACTCGATAGAACCCCCTCCCTCCTCTAGGCACAGATCAATACTGGGGAAAAACATCCATTTAATAATCAAATTCAGTATTGTTTTTCATGAAGAGGAGAAGAAATTGTCAAAAATAGGTATAAAAGAAGAATGACATAAAATTGAACATACCTGAATGTAAGGTCTAGCGCTGAGAATAAACTGTTACTGTCCTTAGTTTCTGCGTCAATTACTAATTGCCTCAGACTTTCAAAAATTACACAGTCAAAAAATGCAAGGTCATGGAACCGTATAGGTCTGGCTAGTATATATTTGATTACGTGTCGATTTAAGAATATCGGACACAATTCATTTTGTAAAAGACATAATCCAATGAGCCTGTAATCAAAGAATATTCGTAAAAATGAGTACCTACTCAATTTTTATATTAACAATTGAATAAATTGTTCCAATTTTTTTAATTTCACGTACCTTCCTACATTTCTGAATGCGTTCAATCGCTCGTACGTTGCTCGGCCTTGCCTGGGAGTGTAAAATCCCCTTTTTCCAGGAGAATAAAAAAGAGGAGCATTATCCTCTGTATCGTCTAAGAATATACCATCCATGCTTTTCTTTTTGCTGCTGCCACAACGTTCAGTTAAACTAAAAACATCAAGGTCCAGAAGCGCTTCGCTCGCTAAATCTTGATTATGACTGTGAATCAAGTCAAATGCTTCGTCGACTTTTTGCCTAAGTGCTTCCTCCGATGCGAGTAACATTAATAATTGCGCCGGAGAGAGCTCAAGCAACATCCCCGTTATTTTTTCTGCAAGTGTGGGTCTCAAAGCGTGAACCTGTAAAAATAAATCAATATTTATTTAGAAGACGATTCCTACTTGCAAGAACTTTTATTTAAAAAATATTTAGTGCCATAAGATTAAAATTACCTTAGGATAGAGCCTGTCACCTAATTGCTGCTGATGCATTGTAAGGTGATCATTGTTCAAGTGACTTCCGGCTGCCGAGTGAGAATTTGCAGATGAACCACCAGTACTGGATCCACTTGTACCTTCAACTGCACTGGATGGATGGAACGATCGTGCATCGAATGATAGAGGTCTTCTTGTTTCTCTACACTTTCCAGAAGATCTTGAATTCTATAAAATAAATCATTAAAACTTCTTAACTATATACTATTAATCTTCTAAAATTTTAAACAAAGTATTGAAAATATGTTAATTTACTTGTCTTCTAAGGTTGTGATCACGATCTCTGCTCTTCAACTTTTGCAGAACGGTGTACTGAGTATATTTCGATCCAACTTGCGCAGCTTCGAGATTCGGAAGTTTTTCATTTGCTAGTAACGCCTAAAAAGGGAAAAAAAAAATATAAAAAATGTGTTAGTTCAATCTATATTATTTCAAACTTTCTAACCTAAAATCCTTTTAATTCAAAGGCACTGCATTAATTCGAATCTTTACAAACCTCTGCAATCGCCGTGTAAAAACTTCTAGCTACTCCAGAACCTTCACCTGGCTCATCCTTAAACGTTACTTTAACACGATTTACTGCTAGAGGAGGCGTGTTAGTGGCTCTTCTGTTGTAGAGATTATACTGTGTATTCAGTTCTTTCATCGTTTGCACAAGCAACTGTGTTCTGTCGCGCTCAACCTGTCAAAATAAAATATTTTAATTAAATTTGTTTTCTGAGTAACTAAACAGTTTAGGATTTGATTTTAATGAAATTGTAATTGCCTTTGACAGCGTAATGTCTTTTTGTTGTGAATTTCTAAGCTTTTCCATATCTCTACGGAATTTGGATTCCTTCACAGGAAAGCCTCCTAATTCTGATACAACAGAGCCAGCTTCCAAACCAACATCCTCCATGAATACTCTGCCGAACAAATCAAGCGAAAGCCTCCAGCGTCCGAGTAGAATATTGTGTGAAATATTCGAGCCAATTGTTGATACAGCTCTGGTTGATTCAACTGGACTCGTTTCAACTGTCTCATGAGCAGAGATTTCGTGACTCGTTGCCGCAGGATCAACATCTTCTGATGCACTTTGAGTCTCCATAGTTGATACCACAAGAACCTCTGGTGCTCCAACTTTATTTACATTTGGATCCTGTGCATATTTAAAATTCATCTTAAATATTTAATTATTTAAAAAAAATATTTTAAGGATACATATTTATATTTTATTCAGTCCTGCTTGCAAAATATTATAGATTTAAAAAATAGAGAAATGAGTAACGTAATATTTATTAATAATGTTCTAAAATTTACCGATATGGTTCCTGCTCTGACGATGACGCTTCGGCCATTTTTGCACATATCTTTGCCCTTTCCAGTTCCAACTTCGCCTTGACTATTGGGCGATACAATAATTGGAGCCCTATCGATTTGTTCAGTCACAATTGATGATTGTCCGTCACCAGAAGGATTTAATATTTTAGCTTTTTCCTATATTGGAGAAATTTATCGTTATTTTTTTAACAAAATGAACACGATAAATTAATATGTAAGGTTAAAAATAGGAATATGTACAAATAATTACCAAATATTTGCTAGACCCAGGTTCGCTGGCTTGTAAGGAATTGCGTCTATTTTCAGATATTGTGCTAGAACTAGGTCCCTGAATGATTTGACTCAACGTTGGGGCTGCAACAGCATTTTGATTATCGACGCTGCGTGTTGAGAGACCTAGTCGCGTCGGTAGACCTTCCAGGGTATTTTGATTAGAACCACTTGCACCAGATACAGGTGACTGTCTTGGAACGCCAAAAAGATCTTCGCGTCTCGAATGTGGCTGTAGCAAATGCGGTTGATCAGCTAAAGGTAAAGCTTCACTCATTACTGTATCAAAAGGATCAATTGGTGGACAACCGAGGCACAAAGTTGAATCCGATCTTTGTAAGAAGGGATGCTTTCTTCCTTTTCCAGCTGAATTACTCTGGTTTCCTGCAGCGCAAACTGGGACTTGTAGTAGATCTGGATAATCCACTGAGTCCGTCTCCATAGCTGTGGTACCTGTGAGAGTGTCTTCCTCTCCTTCTTCATTATCATTCTCGTCCTAAAATCATACAAATGTTTGAAATAGGTTTGTAATTAGAGATCTAAATATTTAGTCATATTCTAACCTGATCGTTCCAAGTGGTGTATGTCGATGATTCTTTTTGAGTTTCTCCTCTTGAAAGTGGTTCCGAAAGCGAACGCATGTAGTAAACAAGAGCATCAAAGACGTAAGCTACGTGTCGCAAAGCAGAAACGTCCAGCACCGGTAAACTGTCCCTGTGTTCTCCATTATGTGCTCGCATTAACGATAAGCAGTAGGACAAGAACTCTCGTCTCGCTGAATTAGCATCGGCACCTGATAAAAGAATACATACAGGCTTTGGGTTAAACACAAATACCTGATGTTCAATACGAAGCATCACAAAAAATCAATTTTAAATTCTGTGGATTTTGAATAAACCGATGCTAACCTTCTCGTTCCCTACTACTCCTAGGAGGATCACCAACGCCTGTAAAACCAACTGTAAGTCTTGTTGAACCTTGAGTGGTAGAGATATTCGAGCTTGTAGTGATAGCACTGCGTTGATTCCGACCTGAATTTCCTTGAAGAGTCAAGGACAGTGCTGCGGAATTGAACATGCCTGTAAAATTCCCACTGGAGAGCGATGGGGCGTTGTTTAAAGGATGTTCTGGATGAGTTGGATCCGCACTTCGCGTCAGCGAAACTCCAAATCGCAACTGGGCCTCAGTAGCGTCCATGACCGTTAATAACCAATCCCAAGTGGGTTTCAAATGTCCTTCTAGATACATCTGCAAAATTAAAAAGTTAGTAAAGGAAAAGTACGAAGTATGTACACCCTGAAATAAAGATCTCAAATTTTTAATTAATACGTACTTGTAAGTTGACAGCATCTTGATAAGTGATCTCCATGAGTCTTGGTAAATTAAGTGTGTTCATTTTATAATCTTGCATAAGTGTCAAAAGATCAGCAATTTGCCTGATAACAATTCCGAAAGCTCGAGCTAGACAACTCGCAGTAGTTCCCATTGTTATGGGTTCCTGTGCTGCAGCTACTGTAGAAGCGGTTGTCGAGCGTCTCAGAGATGAAGGATCAATGAAAACCAAATTGTTTCCTCCTGTTACTCTTAAACCGGCAGTGCGCGTACTTGATTCCCGATTTCTTATTGCCCATTGCATCGAAACGGGAGCTAGATTATTTCGTTGTAAATGGCCGGATGTCCCACTAAAAAATAAACTAGCTGTGAATTCGACCTCGGGTGTTTCATTTAACTTTATTTATATTTTTTGTATTCATTTCTTGAGTACTTTGCTTTCTTATTATGATGAAGTTGCAGTTGCATTTGCTTCTTTATAGAAGAAGCATTAACGACTTTTTAAATATAAAAAAATACATTTAATTCTTTTTTCCCTCAGCAAACAATCAATTTCTATTCTTGCATCGACTTTGAATTATGCCAGTGTTGCCTTAGTCCTATCCAACTTATAGATAAAAACGAACGGTCAATCCATTCCCCTCGATTCACGGAATATTTCTTCCCATTATATAAGCTTTGAATTTTGATTATGTGAAAACTTATAATCGAAAAATCAATTTAAACTAGCCGTGAATTCAACCTCGGGTGTTTCATTTAACTTTGCTTCCTCATTATGATGAAGTTGTAAATTGATTTGCTTCCTCATAGAGGTAGTATTAACGATTTTCTTAAATATTAACAAATATATTTTATTCTATTTTCTCGAAGTAAAACACCTTGCATCAACTTTGAATTATCCTAGTTTTGCTTTAATGGATAAATGTATAACACTAAAGTTCTAATCAATTTTCAAGTTGTGTGTGTAGAAGGACGTCGCCACTATAACTTGAATGGATGTTGTCACTATACCTAAAGACACTTGTAGATAAATTGATTAAATTTATAATGTTAATTTGCACCACTTGCAGAAAGATTTTTTTAAATATTGAATTTTAAAACTCTTTAAAAAATTGACTGGTATTTTTATTTTTATAAATTGTTATCTTTTGAAATAAGCCTTTGTTTGTTTACACATACATTCAAATCCCTTTAATAAATTTCTATGAGATTGTTACCAAGATACACCACGTGGAGGTAACCAATCCCGCATCTCAAAAAAAAGCCTATTTTCCAAATGTAATTAATATACACGGTGTCACAAAAGTCCCGGAACGACTGAATATTTCCTCATATTTTTCAGGTAGATTAAGGTGATTCTTTTTGTAATTTTCAACGAGGAATTCAATAGTGACCTTTATCTTGATTTTAACGATGACCTCCAAGGTTTTTTCAAGGTCAAGTTTTATTTTAATTTAAAATGTAATTTAAAAAAATTTTCATGGCCTGGGTACATATTTCAACGTAAATATTTCTCACTCTTTCGATTGCCCACGTAAAAAAGGGGATTTCTACTTAAAAAACAAAATTTCACCTTGAAATACCCATGAAGGTCATCGTCGAGGTCAAAGTTATAAGTGTACAAATTTCATCAATTTATGTACAACTGTCTTCAAGTTTTAGTGACGACAAAAAACGAGAGGAGATCGATCCATACAATCGATTAGAATGTTTTATGAGAAATTTATCAACTAAGAAAATTATAATTATTAAAATATTTTAAATATTGGAAAATATAACGACTACAAAGCTTCCTCCATAAGGAAGTAAAAAAAGCATTGTTTTACATAAGAAAATACTACATGTAATTGAGTTGTGACACAGTAAACTAAAAAAAAAATAATACCTTCTGCGCTCTAGTTGTTCATCTCCAATCTGGAATTCTTCATTATCCTGCTCGTCGGTTTCTCCAGCTTCACTCTCATCATCCTCCTGCTGGCTCGATTCGCCAGATTCCTCTTCAGGGAAAAGTAGAATAGATCCCATTCCACCATCTGAACCAGCAGTTGCTCCAGTTTGCACACTTCTTTGTGCAGATGCAGCATCCTGATTACTATGATTATCATCGGAATCAGAATCAGTTTCAGCCTCAGCCAAAAGATCTAGTTCTGCATCAGATTCTCCATCCCCAGGATGTTCTTCCCCAACACCACCAACATTATTATCCACTTCCCCTAACACCTGTCCACTAACAGCTGCAGAGACCCCTGATTCTTCATGCTCACTTATGTCTCCATCCATATCCATTGGAACTTCCTCGCCGCCTTCAGTCTCATCCATTGCAGAAACTTCCCTTGGAATAGTAATATTATTATTGCCCTGTTGTGGTAATCCAGTTTCCAAAATCTGAGGACTTAATCCACTATGAGGAATCAGCGGCTCTATCGAAAACAATTCTTCCGATCCATTAATCACTTCTATTGCCGAGCTTGTCAAAGTGAAAGGTGCAGTAGGTCTTGAAACTCCTAGCCTAACCGGAGCGATAAGAGAATCAGCAGTTTCACACAATTCCTCAACCGCCAGCTTAATCAAAGCCTGGAAGATCTTACGACACTTCAGCAAAGGCTGTGAAGCTTGGGTCGTACTAGAAGTTGTTGATTTTGTTGAAGTACTTCTTCTCTTAGTGGTATTCGGTGCCATCTCTATGGTGAATATCACAAATATCCTCGCCACGGATCTAACAAAACGCCTAGCAACGCTTGTTGCATCTTCCTGGCGACCTGGGACTGAGTCGTTTTGCAATTCTCGAATGAGAGTGGTCAGCAAAGTGTCCAGCATCTCAGAACTGCATTTGACGAGCAGAGAATGAGTGAATTTATCAAGAAGAGCAGTTCCACTTTGGCGACAACCACTCCCTTGATCTCCAAATAACTGATCGCTCGGGTTTTCGTATACTCCTGACATTATCATACACTGGACAGCAGACCAATCGTTTAACAATCTTTCTAGTGCTCTTCTACTGAAGCGGGGTGGTTCTAAGTCATGATCAGGCATATCTGAATCAGCACCAATGCCATCTGCTGATGGAGTTTTACGACTCGCTGAAGTTGATCGTTGCCTGGGAGCTATTCTAAATTGGCGTTGTTCTATAGACTGTCTGCCAACAGTTTGTACAAGGAAGAGGAGGATGCTTTCACCCCTGGAATTAATCTTTGTAGTCAAATCTGTGTTGGTCACCAATCGGCAGAGGAGGTCGTATCGAGCACCCTGATGACCAGCTATTAGAGCCTTACACTTGCATTTCTCCCAACAGTCACAATAGGCTGTTGGAGAAGTCTTCTTCAATTTGCAGTCATGTCCTCGATGGCAAACACGAGCGCATTCAGTACAACAGCACAACGAACCAGTCAAGCCACAAGTTCTACACTCAAAAATGTCTTGATTGATGTGTTCTGCTCCAGTCCAAGTAAAGCTGCAAGTGTCGTTACAGCAGGTGACAAACAAAGGAGACAAATCTGGATTGGCATCGCTTGGAAGAATCATAGATGAACAATCCTTCCCATCTTTACCGACTCTTTGAATAGTTTCGAGTAAAATCAGTGCAGCGTGATATGCACGAACGGAAACTGCAAGCATCAAAGGCGTCTGGCCTTGAGCATCTCTTGCAGATAGTAAGTCTTTCAAATTCTGTGCTAAGACTGGATTTTCACACATATATTTCAAAATCAATAGTGCGTTGTTTCGCCTCTCGACAGAATCTATAATGTATGTATTGTTGGCTGCAGATCCTGATTTATTCATCATAGATATGCTGGCAGTACCAATGCTTAGTAAACTATCTTCTTCTCCTGATGTATTGTCGAAGGCTTCTGGAGGCCAGTTCAAAGTTGGAATGGGCTCCTCAATTGGGGCAGAACTAGCATCGACAGCGTTTGCGACCAAGTCTCTCTCGATTCCCTGATCGTTTTCTTTATTCGATGTGGGAGAACACATGTTTACACAAGCGTGGAGAATATTGCGATTACCATCGCAGCGTTCACCTAGGAGAGCTTGAATTTGAGCCAGACAGCCCTTGGGATCTTGTTCCAAAGAAGCAAAGACTTGCTTAACTCCATCATAGTCACATCGTAGAATACGAGGCATAAGGAGCGGATTGTCGAAGGCAAGAGCAATCACTGCAACTTGGTTTTTCAAATTCATTGAGGGAATATTTGGCAGGGGAATGGTAGAAGCACCGATACACAGTACAGGAACCAAGTCTAGCCAGTTGGAATCCCGAATGGCCTCTGCGCAATCTTTTGCGATTGGATAGATGGTGTTGTTGCCATCTCGAAGTATCATGGAGCATTCTGTGTTTTCTCCAGCGCTCGTTAAGCTAATATTCTGGGGTTGTAATCCTAGGAAAGAGTTTAGGTCTGATGGAATGTAACAATCCTGCACATATCTCCCTGTGCTTAGATTGTAGACGACGTAGCTGAGCTTTGATCCATTCTTCAATATCGCGTGAATACCTTGACCATCAGTAGCGATAGTGAGAAGATTCTCGTTCAATCCCTCGGCAATGTTAACTCTCCTTGGAGTTCGCTGGAAGCAGTCTGGAGCACGAGAGTTCATTGAAGATTTAATGACTTGTAATTCATCCTTCCTTAAGAGTCTACAGTCAGCGAGAAGCTTGATGAGTTCTTCTGCAGTCAAATCCTTGAAGTCAGCAGTACTAAAATCTTTCTCTTTGTTTTCTTTTTCCTTTTCCTTAGCATCCTTCGAGAAAAACTTCACAGCTACATAGCAACCATCGACTTTGATGACTTTGCCAATGGGGACTGTTTTCACGTCCTCGACAAAGACGACATCCTTCAAGTGCCAATCCTCCTCGTCCTTTCTATCTGGTTCGCCCTCGCTTTTTGGAGCCATTCTTTTCTGACGCTTGTGACTCGTCGTAATGCTTCCGGTGTCACTGCAGGTGCTGGAAGCTGGTGAAGGTGGAGGAGGCATGTCCAATCGATCAGCGGTTTCTTTGTGGATTGTTTTTGTGTTAGATCCACTGTTAGAGTTATTTCCATTGGATTCCCTTTTCTCTACTGGGACAGCAGTAGGTAAAGTACCAGGTGGCAGGATTTTGAATCTGCAGATAGCATCCAAATTCCATACAGCTGAGAGTAATTGTCCTACTTTCGGTACCCCATTTGCGATGGAGAATCCTATAGCTCCAGGTTGATAAATTGGGCTGTTCTTCATACAAACATGGGTTCCGTAACTGATTTCAGTTGATAGTATCGTTGATGGTCTGTGTTTTCGAGATTTAGCCTTGTACTTTTCCCACAGTTTCATACGTTGAGCGAAAGGCAAGACTCCCCACCAATAAAGCACTCCACTCTCGAGTTTAGCGACGGTGTAGAGTGCGCAGGTGTGAAGCGAGACAATCTTATCTAGGGTGAATTCCGTGAATGCCTGGGCCGGATGTTCCAAACGAGATGCCACATGTCCGAGAAGTTCGTCTAACCAAGTTGCTACTTTGCCACTTTCTGTGCTCACGGAGCAGCGGATAGCAGTTCCGGAAATGTTAGCTATCTTCTCACCAGCAAGAGCTAAAGGTATTGTCTTGGGGTGATGCACATTTGGGTTTTCGGGATGTTTATAGGGCTCTGAGTCTGCCCATTTCCACTGGTACAATTGTCCAGTTGAAGAAACAGCAATCAATTCACTGTATAGAGCAGCGATTTGTACGAATTTAGGAGCTAGTTCTCCACTTCGTTCGTGCCACCATTCTAATTCTTCAGATATCCAGAGTGGACTCTGAGAAGCCAGCTCTTTTTTCTTGTTGTCGGGGTCTTTTTCCCAGGAATCCTTGAGAGCAGTTTCTAACCATCGCCGGGGTCCGTAATACTGGCGATCTCTCCATCGGCTAAAACTGTCCCTATCTCTGTCTCTCTCTGTTGATCGTTCTCCATCCCTGTCGGTGCCAAGTCTGCGAGAAGAACCACTGCGACTTCGTATTCCTCCGTAACCGAACATGTCCTCTGAGAACATGGAATCAGCGTCGATGATCACTGAGTGTTCGTTGCTGAATCCACCATCAAGGAGGGATATAAGATCTTCTGGTACGTAACTGTCGGCTGCATCTTCAGCGTCATCACCTTCCTCATCGTCTCGTGACAACAAGTTATTCACTGCCAAATTTACATCCAAATTCGTGCGTTGTAGTTCTCGCATTATGATGTTTCGGCTCTTTCCTTGCAAGACTACTTGAGCCTGGGCAATTAAATCATCTGGGACGAAAGGAGCAGGCACGGAAACGATGGGGCGAGAAGTACTGCTACTGCTACCACCCATGATTACACCGGGAGGTCCAATTCTGCTACTGCTTCCACTCCCACTCCCCGTTCCTCCACCGCGGATAGCTGAACTTCCTCGCATTATTCTAGCTCGGGATCGGGATATTCCTGCTCGACTTCCACTTCCACTACCTCCACTGCCACTTGGTGTTGAAGTCGAATTTCCTACATGACTTTTACTTGTGCTTAAAATAAAAAATGAAGAGAATAACGTTTATTTTTTATATCACAGGGAACGAATTTTAATTAAACATTAGCTTTTTTACTTACCTTCTATTGGGTTCATTTTTTCTTAAATCCAATCTATCGTAAAGAACTGTAAATGCAACTCGACAAATTCTATTATCCTCCATAAGAAGAGCTATATGGGTAGGTCCTACAACCAAACGCTTAACGGAAGTCTTCAATCCGTTAAGCGCTGGTGGAGTTACAAATCCATATCTGTTGATTTTCTCTGCCACCTCTTTCAATCTGAAATAAAATATGTCCATAAAATTTCATATATTAAAATTCATCTATCGTCATCCATTTGCTATGAAGCAATAATGTGTAATGTTTAATCCTTAATCTTGTGGCTTATAAGTTCTGTCTATTAATTAATATTTACTTAAACAAAAATAACAATATTCATCAGTACTTAATAATAAGAAAACTAAACCAAGAAATATTTTCATTAAGATATTAACTTTGCGTGTGTATACTGAATTCTTAACTTCATGCATAACGCACTTGACATGGCGCTTGTAGCCATATTTCAAGTTTTAATTAAAATTGATTTTTCGCAACAGATGAACGTAAAGAAAACGACAAGGAACGTTTATCTATTCTAACTAAAATGCATTTTCTTAGATAATCTTAGATAATCCAGGTTTTTTTCTAAAATTTTTACTTTTTCAATAAAACAATAGTGCACAGACGTCAAGAACGTGAACACGGATGGCTTTGCACTATTATTTTATTGAAGAAATAAAAATCGTAGAAAAAAACACGGGTTAAAATGTGCTCATATAGCAAGTAACACATGCCCGTAAGAGCATGTATAAATCACTTGACGTGTTCCTTGTCAGGTTTTCAGGCATCACGTTAAAAAATATATAAAATTAATTATTCTTAGCAGATAAACGTAAAGAAAACGATAAGGAAAGTTTATCTACTGGCTAGAATGCATTTTATATACATATTTGTTTTCAAGGTGCCTGAAAAAATGAAAGCTAGTAAGGTAGGAACGGATAAGTCAATCTAACATGGCGGACGAAATTTGAAAAAATTATTTGATTGTTTACATAAATTAGTATTTATCATATTAATTGCTAAGTACCATTTTTCTATCAGAATCGATAAAAAAGTGAAAAGCGATTTTTTGCGAACGATAGGTCCCTTTTAACTGTCCCCGTCACATATATACTTCAAAAGTCCTATTAAAAACTATTGTAAACTTTTGACCTCTTTGACTTTGGCAACTACTGAGCCATGTAGTAGACATTTCGCAGGGTTAATGGAATTAGATTATTATTATTATTATATTCACAATTCTGAATTCTCCACTAAACCACTGTTAACATTTTTTTTATTCAGATAAAAGACCACGCATGATCACTAATTAGAAATTTAAACATTTTTCAAAATTTTTATAAAAAATTTTTGAAGTTCTGAATTGAACAATTAAAAATTAGAGAGATTCAAAAATGATTAAAATGAATATATATTTACTCGTTTTAATTATGCCAAACAAACCAATAAATCACTTATCAGATAACACTGTATATTAAAATCAACGGGATACCGGTCACACTTATAGAGTAACATAGTCTATAACAAATAAATTTAACTAAAAATTCAGAAATAATGACAGAGGGTAAAAAAAGGTTTTTTAAACAAAAAAAGTAGATTTTCCGTGCAAAACTATAAGAAAAAAATTAGTTGAACGAAAAATATATCTATATCAGATGCCAGTGTGAAAAAATGGAGCAAGTAAAAAAATAATGTGCTTCAGAATAGAATATTCTAGAAGACTCATATCTGGATGTAGATTAGTCATGATGATTATTGTATACTAGTGTGATTTCAAATGAAAATATAAATTAAATATAAGTCCAGAGGTAGGAATATAAATTGAGCATCTCGTTAAGCTAAAACTATATTTTCCATCGCTGAGATACACGTATCTCCATAAGGATCGTTACTTCAAAAAAATAAACAAAGGTAAATGAAATATTTTACGGCAAAGTGGCTCATGTATGAATCATCCATATTCAATTTTACTCTATAACATTGTACTAATATTCTCGAATTCATCAATAATCATACTATCATCAATATACATACGAGCATCAAAATTGATGCACAAGACCTATTTAACGTCTACTTCGAACTTTCGCAAAAAACTTGAAATCTCGAGCTAGGGTGACTCTTGGCAAAGGAATAGAACGGAAAACTGAAAGAATATGAATGAAAAATCGACCAACCATGGAATGGTTCAAGGATGCTGGTATTTGGCAAACTATCGTTAATGCCATAAAAGATTAAGGGTGAAGTCATTGCATCACAAGAAAGATGTAAATGCATCGGATTTATTCCGTGTTAGAGAGAAATAAAAAAAAGTCACTTTGAAAGGTGAAATTAATCTTGTGGAACTATAAAGCTGAAAACAGTTTTGAAGATTGGAACAATTAAGACAGTGATTAGTGATTAGGCAGACATAGGAAGGAGAGTGGCTTATCGTAGAATGGAGCTGGAGTTGATACTTGTACCTATCATTTAGCTGGTCATCGGTTCCTGGCAGCGGATGAACCACAAAGTGTATCGAAGTCATTGTACCTCTGAATGTGAAACGGTTTTGGGTCAAAAATAGCTTTTCAATGCTCTTTTACACAAAATTTCACTACATAAGCGGAACGATATTCAGCCATGTTTCGGGAGAAACATCCAGTTATGTGTTCTCGAAAACAAACGTGGCCACCCTTTCGTGTATTCCTGAAGGCATCAAAAGTTGACCAAACCTTAAAGGTGCGGTCCCATGATCAGTACTGCTCAGTTTTTCACGTATAATACATACGTAATTTACGTATTTCACGTAGAAAATCCCCACTCCATTTATGGGTCATGCCGTCCAAAGGTGTCCCATTCCGGAATGTGTTGCGTTTTTGCGCGAAACCATAAGAGTGAGAGAGACAGTGGTATTAAGGCGTCTCTCTCACAATCATGGTTTTGCGCAAAAACGCAAAGCATTCCGGATCCATGGAACTGCATAGGACACTGATATATATAATACACTGGATACAGGATTCAATGAAAAACGCTTGTGCCGACTTGAAGAGCCGCCATGTTCA
>JAUESI010000008.1:6932821-6944865 GCA_032275145.1 Synergus laeviventris | reverse complement strand
AAACTCCACCCTTGGAGGCGTGCTTATCATACTTCTGTCTCTCTCGCACACTCAGCTCGGAGTTCCCACGGGTGTACCCATCCCTCTTATAGGGTGCCTGAGTTCGTCCTTAAGCAGGCACGCTAGGTAATAGTCACGTAGGCAGACTAGGGACCAAATTATAGCAATAAAACCCTCTTGTAAAAGGTCTTGGGACCTTCCATAAAATAATTGTTACAATTTCCTGTTAAATTATAATAGTACGGCAACATAGGGACTAGAGAAGAGAAATAAGCTTTTAGGACAGGCAGTCACTTTCAAGATTCAGACCATCTTTCCGTTCGGTACTTCGAAACTTAACATGGAACTATAATTGCACCTATAACATGTTAATAATGTTAATAATAAATATAATTTCTTTTAATAAGAACATTTGGGATTCTAATTATTTAAAATAAATTACAATTCATTCACATATAATATTCATATATCAATTCAATATTCCTGCAAGATAGGTTATTATGTATTAATGAAATACCAATTAAAACGGAAGTATGTCAAAGTGAAGGTTCTCTTTTTTTTTTAAATGGAGAAATGGGTCGATGCAATAACATGGTATGATAATATTACAGACTTTGAGCTGAAAGGAATAGTTTTGACTTAAAATGTGAACCCTTTATACTTTACAGAAGGAATTAAATTGACCTCCACTTTCGAGATTCCAATTAGATGCAAATGTTTGAGGTTCAATAAATTGAAAAATAAAGGGTAGAAAACGACACTTTTTTCGATTTAAACCATTGTAAATTGGATGAAATTTGGAATTAATTTTATTCATTTTAAAGCATACCTTCTTACTGAGAATAATTAAAAGAGCTGAACAAGTTCAAGTTATGCGCTATGCGCGCTTGGAGATCGAATTCATGTTTCGCATGGCATCGAATGATTGAATTCGGATTTACGAAACGTTGTGATATGATGCGGCTTACCGGCACGATCTCGTTTCTTCAGACTAATGAGCGAGCGAATGACGATCACTATTACTGTTTATTATTCCATCGACGTTTGCAAACTTTGATGATGTCTGTATATTCTAATTCTGTATCGATACGACGTTTTGGTAACGATACAGGACGTCATACACGAAAACTATTGTCCAACAAATAAGAACGTCTTTTTTTTCAATTTTTGGCTATTTATGATCAGTATTGCGCACTTCGTTTATTTGGTACCAAATTTAGAACCGAATTTAAAAAAAAAAAGTAGAAAGCCTACAGTAATACCATGTTACATAAACTAGTGAAACAAGTACTCAAATAGTCAGACATATAGATATAAATAGCTAGCGGATAATCCTTTACGTTTACTTCAAGTTTCTTATAACAAATGTATCTTATATCAATTAAAATATATATATTATATCAATCAATTATTCATTATTCTACAAAATTTTATTTAAAGATGATGAATCTAAATTAAAGTTAATTTTAGACGCACTTACCGCCAATTTAAGCAGACGTTCAGAAGCTTTGGCAACGTCCATATTCTGGAACATAAGTAAAAATCAAAAATATATATTAGTTTAAAAAAAATACAATTCTTGTACGGTTATATGTAGAGGTAAATCAGTGGTTTACGTATACATGCCGAAAAAAAAGAAATTTACAACATAATGATGTACACAAGACACGAGGTAACAGCTTTAAGTCCGTATTTTTTACGAGAAGAAAAGGCCTTCAGAAGGGAAGCCTTAACCCTTTTCATATAGGATTATAATAAACTACCTAGGATAAAAAGGGGAAAAAGGGGGTGACGAATAATCGATTTATAGTAAGCCAGAGACATAAAAGATCCTTAAAAGAAAATCCTTCATAAAAATGACAGGGGATTACTTGAGCTAGGTGTCGAGAAAAGGTTTCCTTCGCACCTTAATGTTTTCTTATTTCAATCAACACTTAGAGCTTAGAAGAAAAAAGGCAAAATAAATAAAACTAAAAGTAATTCGACATACGTTCAGAGAGAAATTCTTCACAATCACTGTTTCTATGACGCAATCAAAGATATAATAATCGTCACGAGGGCAAAGATTGCTTTTAGCTCTTAATCGTGTAATATAGAGGCCAGGCAATGAGTGAACTTGAGGCCGTTCTACTATTTCTGCATGAGTGACTTTGTATTGGTTTCTCAGTATTTATTGCTATAGGGGATCAGAGAGGATTGCATTTCTGTACAGGTTTCGAGTAAATACTGTACACAGATTTCGCTACACATATAGTTCAAAGATCGAAATACACATTCCCCTTTCTCAAAACCTACAGATCCTGCGTTTATATGTACGTAATATTGTGCTGCTTTAACACGAGAGGATTTTCACCTACAGCTAATCCTATTGATTAATCAATGTGTTAGAATAATGAATGATAGATTCCATTTTTCGTAGAAATTATGAATCATTATGATCCTCAGGTGCTACGATGGATTATGGAAGACCATGCTTATAAAACGAGATTACTGTACTGGATTATAATGCGTGAGGACTGAGCAACTTCATAGAGGGAAGACGAAATGATGAAGAGCAATTCCCTTGGCTGGTGTATTCATGTGTATTGTATTTGCTAATTAGTTACTATCAAAAGACGGATTGCTTCAATTTGTCGAATCTAAATTATTCACCAGAATACAAATGATTCGGCGTATCTTAACTAATATGTTCTTGTACAATCTACAAATTCTTGCATAAAAAGAGTTAAAATTCTTTTCTCAAATAAGCATGAAATAGACAAGACTATATTTATACTTTAATCTCGGCGATTTCATATCATAAAAATATCATTAAAAAAAAAATATATATATATTATTATAAGTCATATAATAAGTTATATATGGTAAGTTAAGAAAAATATGTAAATACTTACGGTGAAAGGAATCAATGAGTTTTTAACGGATGGGATCATCCATTGTTGGAAGAGTGACATGACGACTTGACAACCGACTACGACTTCCAGGATGCGTTTTATTAAAAATCTGTAAATACAAAATATTAAATTCAAAAGAAATAAAAAGTTCCAAGCGTTCTAAATGTATCAATAACAAAAAATATTGGTTTTAATTTTAAAAAATGGCACTTCGTATACCCCTGAGTTGAAAATAATAATTGTTTTACAAGGAAATATTTTAATTTATAGTATCACAAGTGGTCTGGATAAATTGATGATATAGAATTCAGATTACATCAAACAGAAATATTATGAAATCTTAAAATAATTTTACAATCTCAATCTTAAAATATCTCAAAATCTGAAATCCTTTCCATTTCCTTAAAGTAATTTGAAATCTTTTAGAATCCTTAACAACGTCATGTAAATTTCTGCTAGGATATTATAAAATTAGCATTAATTTGAACGAACTTGCTTTTCGCGAAATTTAAAGAGGTTTCTCATAGAATGTACGCAGAATGTATAAGTCATATACGACCGGCGCAATATAGTTGAACAAGGGGAAGTACGAACCAGCTTAAAGCAGGTCGGAAGCAGAAAGGGGAATTCATCACCGCTCGAGTCCATCCAACAGTTTCCTTCACTATTTTCCCTACAAGGCCCATTTTGAATCTAATTTTATGTGTATCTTCTTATTTCATCCCCGCCGCGGTAAAGATAATAAGTATAAATAAATAAACAAATAGAAAACAAATAAATACTTGAAACATGAGTTTTCCTACCTTTTACGAATTCTTTGTGTTCTGGGAAAATTCAATTCGTAGCATAAGGTTGGAGCCAGGATGTAATAGTACAGATCACGGAAATTTAAGTTATCCGGATACTGTATAAGAGTCACTCGACCGTCTGTTTCATGCTTCGCGTCATCTGATTCATATCCATTCTGTTTCACCGCAGAAGCTGCATGTAAATAAGTGATGGAATTCATATTATAATTGTAGAGCTAGTTCTGAGAAAGTTATTTAAATAGTCATTTTGGCTTCGTAGCTAATCAGAAATTAAGAGGAGAGGAAAAAGTGCTAATGATTGCTTATACGAAGGGTAGTAAGATTTACTACGCAGCAAAACTTCTTGAGGTGTAAATCCTGCTAGAAGTAAAGAGATAGAAATCGTATCCCTTTCTATCTCCTTCTATATCTAAGATAAAAAGGGATAAAGATTCTTTATTCCTTTCTATCTCCATATCAATTCTCATCACGCATATCTCTTTGAATCCCCTCTTTTCTATCTTTTGTTTATGCCAACCTATCTCTTTCTATATCTATCTAAATTAAAATCGCTTATATCTCTTTCACACCTCACTTCTCTATCCCTGTATATACCTCTCCCTATTCCTCTCCTTTCTATCTCCTTGTTAATCACAATTCGCTCCTACCTCTTTCAATATCCACTTCTCTGTTCCTTCCTATCTCTCGCCTATTCTCGTCTATACCTTTTTATCTCCTTATCAATTTCAATTCACTCCTATCTCTTTCAATACCCACTTCTCTGGTATTCCTTCCTATCTCTCGCCTATTCTCGTCTATACCTTTCTATATCTCCTTTTCAATAAAAATCCACTCTATCTGTTTTAATACCCTGATTTCTATCCCAGTCTATTTCTAAATCTATCTTTTTCAATGCCTTCTTCTCAGTCTCAGCTTAATTATTTTCGATTCAAATCCATCGGATTAAAAGAGAAAGGAGTACAACCATATTAGAACAAGAAAATATGAAGTAGATAGAAGTAGCAGACAAAAAATTGGATAAGATAGAGAAAAGAGGGAGTTGAAAGATAGGTTAGTGATTATACTGACAAAGAGATTGCCAGAGATAGAGATGCATATACGAGATATAGGCTGGGATAGCAGTAAGGAGATTAAAAGAGAAGGTTTAGTGACTATAAGGACTGACGAAGATATTTAAAAAGGCAGAGATGGATATGCGAAAGATAAATAAGAAAATTAAAGATATAGGTTATAGATATTAAAAAAGGAATTAAAAAAGTTAAAGTTAAATAAACAAGGGATAGATTGGGAAAGAATTCTTGCAGATGAGTGATATTGGGTTTTACCGCATAACTCGTAAGTTCTTCGTTATCTCAGTGGACTAAGCGTGGGTTCGCGTCCCTGTATAGATGCGGATTTTTCAGTGTTATGTACGTTACCTTAGGGATAGAGAGAGATAGAAATTGCTGACGAGAGAGATGATTTAGGTATAGAAAGGAATTAAAATTTTCTTGCATAGAGATGGACTGAGACAGCAAGAGATAGATAGATTTCTTTCTATCCCTAAATTTCTCTCTTTCTATCTCTTTACCTCCAGCAGTTAACTGTCTCTATGATCATTATTTTATGACTATACTGATGACTGCGTGACTATGATTTATTTTTTATGATATTAGGAGTATCGATCACTTGAGTATGCTATTGAATTCAATAGATCTGCGGGGTTAGTCAAGTGGGCGTAGGCGGATTAGACTCAAACAAGGTTTTGAGGTCAGATTGAGGGCAATCAACGAACATGAGAGAGGTCTAGTGAAAATTGCTACGATTGTAACATTGCGATTCTCGTTGTGTGGCAGGATTAATTTGAAAGAGTCGTGTTTCCTCGTTTTTCTTAACTCTCCAATATCTTCTCTTCCTTTTCTTCATTGTCCTGCTCAAGATATATGAACTACGTAGTAGTTTCAGCTCTAGAATATCATCTGTTACAAAAGTAAGGTCGGAAGACGAGAACGAGTATTGCGTGTGATTGGAAAAAGAAAAATGTTAGAAAATTGCCCTAGAGGTTTTCACAATTATTTATTTCTGTAGAAGGAAATGTCAACTTTTAAGTTTGAAAATTTACTTACACTGTAAGTTGTTGTACGATAACGATTGCCTTCGCATTTTACCCTGGTTCTTGCTTTTACTTTCGTTGCTGAGACGACACCACATGTTCACTTGCACATAGGACCATAGTTTAAGAAATAGAATCGCATACAGCATGCATACATACATGGCTCCAACTGTAAGCAGAAAAAAAATAATAAATTTTTTCCTAGATTTGTGTGAAGCTTATAGACGTACTTACAACGCATTTATTAAAGTATATATATATTATATTCTGATTTCAGAAATTGTGTAATGTCAATAAGAAATGTATACTTTCGACAAATTATTTTAATGTAACAAATAAGAGTAGTGTTTAAAAATTTTACAATCAGATGATCAATGAATGAAAAACCGATACAGACTGTTTCTGTATCGGGGACATGTCAATATGGATACAATATTTAACGCGACCAGAGTGCATGCCAGTCGTGTTATGTATATATGGTGTGACTTCAAATGACTTTTTAAAGAATATTTTCTTCAATATAATTGAGAAAATTAGCCTACTTGTTTTTCTTTTGGCCTAATGAGAACTCAAATATCCAATGTTCAATGTTGTATCTTTCACAACTTTCAAGAGAGAATTTTGGACATTACTCGGACATCAAACTTCACACTCTTTAACAAAGTATACTATTTTTCGATACATTTAGATCCTAACTGTGCTTGAGTTAATCTTTTTCCTTAAATCTTAGAGAATTAAGGAACCTGGCACGATATTCAGCTGGCGCAAGGACGATATCATACTTGGAGGTTACTGTGTGTGAAGAGAATTCTTGGCAGCGAAAGTTAATTTCTTCTGAGGAATTTGAAATTGTATACTGTATCTGTGGTAGTGAATTTCTTCTTTCGAATGCGACCAGTCGATACTTGCATGTAGGTGAGATTGGGTGTGAGTGTGCATTATGCAGAAAAAATTTAGTATAAGAAAAACATTCACCAATTGCTATAAATATAGATTTAATTTTGATTATTCAAATTGGCAAACTATAACTGCATTTTTCGTATTTGACATTGCGTACGGCGTGTTCCTTGATGTTTCAAAAGGTTTGATGTCGAGTCATTGGTATGATGTAATTGAGTATATTATCTTTTTTTATATATCAAATGGGTAATTAGGTATTGCGACATTCATAAGTAAAAAATCATTGAAATAAAGACCACCTTTCTGTAATAGTAATAATCATATGATAAGAACTGGAATTATTTACAGGATCAAATCATGCAAAGGAAACCAATTTCCTATACTACTATAATTTCGGAAGGATTATGCTGTGTAAACGGCACAGCATAAGCATTCGCTTTGAAACGAGTTATAGTTAACTTAACTGCTTAAGAGTTAGACGTCATTGCATATGTAAATGGATTTGCATCCTTTTATATGTATAGAATTTGTACCCGTACTCACACAGTATTCAACACACTGAACTAAACCTGCCGAGGAGCCCGGCAAAATGCTTTTTCGCTTTTTGCTTGCCACCTTATCCATGCTTTTGTCCAAGACATTTCACGGTACGCCAACCTAGTCTACAGTTAAAGTCGTGAAATTGCTTTTTCCTTTCCTCGTCTTTTAGTTAGAAGTGTTAGAATTACAAATTGCGCAAGATCGAAAGAACTTGAATAGACGTCTAAATGTGTTCTTTTTTAAAACATGGTTCACAAATCACCCTAAGCTGCTACCACCACTTCGGAGTTTAACGTGGAAAAGAGACATTGATGAAGGGTTAGAACGGTGAGACAAAACGGAAATTGCGTCCGTTCCTAACCGGAAATATGAGCAAAAGACCTTCTTTCCATGAATTTTAAATGCAGAATTCTGCAGTATAATCTCTATTTAAATAAAATAAAATAAAATCATATCTTAACGTTTGAAAATTGTTAAAATTTCATACTTATTTCCTTATTTAAATAAAATATCACCTAAAATTTTTAAATAGCTTGTAAAAATAAAAATGATTCATGTAAATGTATACTTACTTAGGCTAAACCCAGAGTCCTTAACATGGATAACTGCCATTGGCATCAGTATCATCACGATAAGGTTTACGACGTGAAACACCATTCCAGGGCCATGCGATATAACATCCTGCACACAAAAGTTGGTTACATGTAAAACATGGTAAAGCATTAAAATAAATGTATAATTGATGTATCTCACTTGTATATTGTACAATGAAGTACAGTTAACTTTAATATAGACTTACCACAGCCAATCCTTTCTCGATCAGTAGGCTAAGCGACACTGGTAATGTTGAGTCTGAAACAGACACAGATTTATTTTGAAAATTGTAAAAATTATATTAGTTGACAGCAGACAACAACAATAGGTTGAAATAACATCTAATAAATTTAAATAAGTTACTTCTGCCAAAGAACCTATCTTTGTTGAAAAAGGTAAAATATATAAAAACTAAAATACTGGTGTTGCGGAAATAATAATTTACAAGAAGATAGAAAGAGATAGACAGGAATAGGTGAGAAGTACAAAAGGATAGAGAAGTAAGAATTGGAAGAGATAGGAGCAATTTTAATTCAAATGGAGATAAAAAGAGATAGAAAAGAGGGGATTCAAAGAGATATGTAGGCGTGGATAAGTATTGATATGGAGATATAAAGAGATAGACGGGGATAGACGAGAAAGGAATAATATTTATATCTCTTTACTTGCAGCAGGGCACTCGAAGCCTATAATAATAAACCAAGACTCGATCCAAGGAGCTAATTCGCAATAATAATAAACACTACAGAAATTCTCAAATAAATTAAATTCTGAGTATTGAGAAAACTTTAAAAAATGAATTAAATTATAAAAACAATTAGAAAGACTCATTTTAGTAATGATGAAAAAATTCATGCCATTATAGTAATGACATATATAGGTACATATATTGTGTTACATTCGTACAATTAATACAATACTCGACTTATGCATCACGAAATTCACCAGCATCCAATTAGTCAAAGTTACATGTCGACATTAAACATGGCAAAGCGTGACGTTATAACTGCTGTAACCGCCACTCATGTGTCAATATTCGCATTGTATGCATGTTTCAATACACCCCCGACAAGGATAACATTGCTAGTCCTCTAGGTAAAGTTTGGAAAATCCTTCCAACCACCTCGATTTGAGAGTATATGAAAAACATGGCAGAAATTCATATATTTATTTCTTTTATACAAAGAGCTATTCATTCCTTTTCTAACAAAAGGAAACCTTCATTATATATTTTCAGTCCAATTACAAACCATAATCTCGGGCGCGGACGCAGGCTGTCTGCGCAGAGGTTTCAATATTGTATATATATATATACACAATCTTGCTTTTAATTCCATTATTAAAGTTGTTCTACACAAAGATAAAGTAATTTATTTGATGACATAGGTATGCTGTAGCTATTTGCTCCCAGTGCAACGAGTATATAAGCTAAACATATACCTTTGGATAGAAGTTGCATTGATGTAGTAGTTTATACTGGGCTTCAAAGAAATACTCTAGCTTAAAATCATAACGGTTTTTTTTACCTGTGTATAATGAACTTACAGATAATCAATATAAGAGACGGATAATCCTTCCCTCCATCGTCCTTCCCGCTCAAAAAAGTGAACCATTGAATTGGATCTACTCTTATTCCGTATCTGAAACAAGAGAAAACATGTTAAACTTAATCCCAGTGAACTCTTGATGCAGAATGTAAATTACGCTAAAAAATCTCGATGAAATTATTTTACAAAGTGCAAATCCTACAGAAATTCGTATTGCTTTTAGCATGGAAAACAATATTTCAATTTAGCACAAGATAAGAACTAAGTAGAAAAATTACAAGCGAACTGTGTTTCTCAAGTATACTTCTCTCTGCTTATACTATTAAATCAGAATTAAAATGCAATTCTTCTTTTAAAGCTCGCCGTACTAAAGAAGAAGTGATTTACGGACTGAAAATTCCTAGTAATGAAACAATAGATAAATCCAAATAATATTTTACTTTAATTAGGACTTTAAATTTAAGATATTGTGTATACACTTACTTTATGAAGTTTTCCAGAAGAAGTCTTATGCTACCAAGGCCTAGAAGAAGAAAGCCCCAATTAACAAATCCTGTAAAGTTATCAAATCCAGAACTCCAAGAGAAGAGACTATCTCTTGGACGATGGCATCTGCAAAGAGACCAAAATGATGGCAACTGTATTATAAATTTTGTTTAGTAAACCGTCGAATTATAATTTTTGTCCACACTTTTTGTTTTTTGTCTTGTGTTATTTTATAAGTGGCCAATATATGCAATGTACGGGCTAGTACAAAACTCTCTTATGCTTCAGACTCTATATATAGTATATGGGGGAAGTCGAGGATACTTCAGGAAACATGAGCTTCCAACAATATAGTGACAAAGACTTCAGTTAACAAATGACACTTCATATACACTTTTATCTTGAGAATACATAAAATCATTTTCAAGGCATCAGAATGTCTTTCCAAGTATTATATGTTAGTAGCAGGAAATTTACCGAAAGTATAAAGAGGATGTGAGATTCAAAATCCCGGGGGCATATGCTCTATGTAGCACTCGGAGATGGCATATAGAAGACGGAAAGGGTGAAAAACTTATTTTGGGGGGATGGTTTCCCATGTTTCAGCCGCACATATACAACTTCGCTGATCCTTGGGATATGAAACGATGTCTTAATCCGCATGATCTTGTTTACGTGGGAGATATTTTGCAACTCCAACGAGCTTACTCTCGTAATTATATCATCAGCCACCCTAGAAGCTATATATATATATATATATTATATATATGTTCTCAACATCCGTGAAGCTCCTATATAGCAATTACATATTTGGAATTTATGACAGATCATGTTAACTAAATAGGTCGTTGAGAAAGGCTAAATTTCAGGGAAAAGTGAACTAAATGTGAGGAGATAACTCATTAAATGTATAGCATATGGAGTACACAGAACAAATACATTTTACCGATTAATAAGTTTCATACATATATCATGAAAATACAGATAAAGAATTATAATTAATTAAGGATATTCAACAGGATAAATAACAGTGTGAAGAGAAAAATAAAAAGTGAAATGATTATATCTTCATTTCGTGATATGCTTTTCAAACAAATTAATCAAGGATTTCTAAATGAAGGAACAGAATAAAAACAAAAGGGTATACATATAAATTCTATTATCACTACAAATTCCTATAAAAAACAAGAGCACCTTGTAAAAAGTAAAGGTGGCAGAAACCCTTTGTTTCTAGCTCGCCTGTAGAAGATTGACACTATAGGGATGCAAAATATGAAAAACAAAATTTAAGGAAAATTAAATATCATACCATCAATTTCTTAATATCGGAACCAAATAAATTGGAATGTCTCATAAATATATAATTATTCAGTACGCATAATAAATTATAGCCGCCTTTGAATTCAGAATAGCATACTTTTCTGATAATGAGGATAAAGATGACAGAACAAATAAGCGAGAAATTAAGGATGTTTTAAAACTATATTTACACAGTATTATTCCATAAAAATTTTAAGTGTAAGATAATGCAACGGCATAAGAGAGAACAAGATGAGGAAAAATCGTAACTACGTTTCTCAAGAACAAGTCGCGTTTGTTTGCAAGTCATTATACGTCTTAGTAGGTTGGAAAATTTTATTATTTCCTTTCCTTTAAATATTCGCAGCGAAGGACAAATTTCTTGATACAAGACGACACTGCAAACAGAACATACTAACATTCACAACCGCACGATACAAAAGTTGACTATCATCATCCTGAATGATGCATCATCAAATTTCAATTTCTATATTAATATCTATTAAAATTGTATATTTTGTTAAGTTCTGCTCCTCAGAGGTCTGTCTGGCCTTAGAGGGACTTATCTTCGGTAAATTACAAATTACTTTTCGACCTTTGTTGATAATGTGGTTTCCAGCTGAAAAAATTCACATAGAATTTCAACATGAAATTCGGGTGGTTGAAAAATTTTACGTGGAATTCTACGTGAAAATTCCAAGTGCAGTTTCAATTTCATAATCCTTTAGAGATACACAAAAATGAACTCAACATTTGTAACACGTTACCTTGCTGTTACTTTTTTTTTATTACAAAATTTACATGCAGTATTTAAATATCCCAAGAATCCTAAGAATTTTCCATATTTAATTAAAAATTAAAATTTTCATAAAACTGAAAATTA
>JAUESI010000008.1:6918410-6932721 GCA_032275145.1 Synergus laeviventris | reverse complement strand
AAAATTAAAATTTTCATAAAACTGAAAATTATATTTAAGTAAAATAAATTGAAAAATACTGAATTTGTTTATAAGCTCTCTTATTTTAAAATCATTAATAATTTTTAAAAACTACTAAAGTATATGGTGATTGCATTGCATTTCGAAGCCTTGTGTCAAAAATATAATTGAAAAACTGCTTTTGGCGGTATAGTGAGTAAAAATTTTACTTTCTGGTTTTTTTAACTTAGAATTCTCACTTTTATATGGTGAGAATCGAAATTTTTTTTATTTAAAAGAAAAGTTAAGAAAAATCGTTAAGTATAAATTGGTGAAACAATTGCAAACCTAAAAACTTGAAAATAATTTTTAATAATTTTTTTCTCAGAAGATCACAGGTATGTGCAGCTAAATAAAAGTTTCCTGCATTCGTGGTGTACACTATAGATTATTTACATATTTTTTTTTTATATCAGGACTTTTTTTAATTACTTCAAATATGATAGCACTCACGATCAGAAATTATTTGGAGTTAGAGTTACAGTATCGTTTTTATAGTTCATAGTAGAGATCAAATACCCTCATTTTCCAGAACTTTGATAGCATACTTTAACCTAGTGCTTCTATACGATATTTTATCAAACCTAATTCTGTCTGACGCAAGCCTAACATAACTCCGTCTGATGCATTTTAAAAATCCCTATACTTTTTTTCTTCTTATCGTCGCTATAAACCACTCTTATGATTAAATTATTAACAAATTCTTCTTCCATGTAACACCCTAGACGATTGTCTCTTTTACAAAACATACATCGCACTACTTGTTGAATTAAATTATTATCCGGGCCCTATAAAGACGATAAAGACACTACAAAGGCCCTTACAAGGTTCTGCGGTGTGTCATAGTGATAGTGCTCCTCATTATTAGTTTAGGGCTAGGATTTTAGGAAACAGCGGAAACAGCAAACCACGTGATATTGTAGACATTGTGGTACCGCGTGTTCCGAGGCAGCTGGCCTGACCACCGAATCGATTACGAAGAACAAGGGAGGGGGATCCACCTACACAAACAAATCATGGCGCCGGCGCAGCGCAGTGAATTAGTGATAAATGCCGGTCTTTTCTATACAGTTGAAGTGTTTGAAGGTTATACGGTAATTTTGTGTCGCTGCATTGAGTAGAGTAGTCAGTCTAATGCCGCTTCATGTGAATGCTATTCATGTGTTAATGAATAACAATTAAGATTTAAGTAATCATTAAATAGATCGAAAGTGCATGAACTTTAAGAAAACCGTTTTAATTTTGGAATGTATATACTCACGGTTTATCGGGCTGGGACCTGCGTATGATCTGTTCAGCCTTTTGAATTTCTTCGGCTCTGGTGGCACTTTTGGTCCTCCTTAATCTTACTCTCGATTCATTTTCGTGATCTAACGTCATGGTGATTCACAATTCACAAACTATGAGAATTTTTGCACGCACTCATTCACTCATGCACAGCACAACACAACACTACACAAACTACCACACACACATAACACTGCTCGTCTGTATCGTGTATCCTCTATATCGTAAGCGTAACGCTCAACGCTGTACTCTTTGGTTGTACCGTAGTTGTACTTGTTCTCAGTTGCACTGACGCCACTGACTAGGGAATGTGTATGTCGCGTATGATGAGCATCAATGTGTATGTCCGGCCTGATTCGTACTCCGTCTAGCGTAAGCAACGGCATTTATTTTCTGTAAAATTGTTTTTACTACTAACTACTCTTCCAGTTGCAAACCCGAGACTATATCAGAAACTTAATGAACAATTAATCAACAAGAAAAGTAGTTTTAAAGGTACTAAAGTCTAAATCACTAATTGACTATTACCTATAGTAATTGGCTGGAACTTTCCCTTTCTCACACAACTCCCTCTTTACCCCTGCATTCGATACGACGTCGACACTTGAGCACTTGACTCAACACAGTCGAGTGAGTCTGCGACTGCGAGTCACTGTCGAGAGTGTCGAGTGTGAACTGTGACTCACTGTCTGTCGACTAAAGTGGACTAAAGGCACAAGTGTGTGTAGCTTGAGGTTTTTCTGGTTATTCCCTCTAATCGCAGAAGATAATGAATGAGATTACAATAGATTTGTTTTGTCTGAGAACAAACTGAAAAATTCGAGCTTATTTCTTTTTTTGTAAGAGATTATAAGGATCTTAATTAACGCCATACCTATGGCGATCAAGATATGTAAGCAATATGTAGCAATATTTTTCAGCCATTATTTTTTAATTTTAAAAAATGGACACATGGTAGGCAGAAAGGATACATTCGGATTTTGAAATTTTTAGAAAAATAACTTCCCGGTAAGAAGGCTTCAATAGAATAGGATTGAAAATTGCAATTCCTGTGAATACCTGATTTTCCCGCCGTTCTCTTATAATATAAGAAACAGTATAGAAAGAAGCAACTACTATCTCTGTTAATACACTTTGAAAAATATAATTATATGACAATTAGTAAATTATTCATTATTACTATGCAATATGCATGTATATTGTATAATAATTAAAGTCATGTTAAAATCGGCTTATAATTTGTAGCCGATTTCTTTTCAATTTTTTGCTTCCTCATAGAGGAAGCTTTGTGGTGGTGACAATATCCAGTATATGATGAAATTTGGCATACTTATTCCACTGTATACATAGTTGGATTTCTTACAAGGGTTTAACAAAATATTTTATTTTACAAGTTTTATGTATACTTTTACAATTTCAATAAAATTAATTTTTCGACTATAAGTTCTCAAATAATCAAAATCCATAGCTGATGTAAAAAAAAAGATTTCGTGTAAAACGGTTTGTTTTAAAAAAAAGTCTCATTGGGCACACGATATTATAGAAACGTTTTTGGACCGTTCCAAAAACGTCTCAGGAACGTCCCTATGTCCGAAAGACGCTCTAAAAACGTTATTTATACAATGATTTTAGCACATGGGACATAGAGATGTTTCTGAAACATTTTTAGAACGTTTCAAAAATTGATTCTAATAACGTATGCCCACTGGGGTATCATTTTTTCTTTCAATTTTGTATAGCACTTCTTCCAATATTGTTAAAAACTCTGATGAAAATCGGAAAAAAACTGATTTTTTTTCCTTTATGACAGTTGCGTTTGGCTTTTAACATTGTCGAAATTTTTTTTGAATAGTACAATGACTCTTGTATATTGCGTTTCTTCTTGAGTAGGCGAGGTGGATAGAGTGATTCCATGTACGTTCTAGAACCAGGTAAACGTTGGTACCTGTTAGTTATAGTATCCGTGTTGCCCTGTTTTGAGGATTTCTTTAATAATAAAGTTATTCCATTTATTGTTATATAAAATCCTGACATAATATTTTGTAAAAACGTACATTTTTGAGAGACTTGACTTTTTTGAACTGCCAAATTAGTATAAGTTTTAAACAAATAGGTTAGTTTTATTTTGTAAATTTTCATTTTATATAACAAGAGTTTAAAGTATGAATAGAATACTGATTTAAGTATGAAATATGTAAATGAAGATATAGAAGTCTAATCGGTACACGTTATAACGAAAAACGATGATAAGATATCAAGGCAGCGAAAGTCAATGTGTTGAGTCATTGATCCATGCTGTCATCTGAACCTATATATAAATTTGGTTTCCTTATAATAAATATAAATTATTTAAAAATTGTGTGCGATCATTTTTTTGTAAGTGGGTATATGTATCTCATAAAGAGAAAATAATATCCGAATCAGTAGACACTTTGTATGCCTAACATTTGGATAAAAATGTTCTTCTTATCACGCGTGTATTTAGAACTGATTAAGGGCAGGTGCAGTTTGGTCTAGGACTATTCAACTTTTCGTCATTTGACCCTAATCAACGAACAAGCGCATTAGTGTTTTGTGTGATTTCTGTGCGAAAGTGAATTCTTTTTGTAAAATCGGTTCAAATAGATGTTTTAAGCATAAATTTAAAAACTTGATGTGTAGAAAATGTTTTAAATTAAAAATAGCAAAAAATTAGGTATATACCATAAATTTCTGAATTCTAAGCACTGATTGTTTCTACCACATGTGCCATGTGGCCCCTGCGTTTCTGGTTTGGAATGCTCGATCAAGGAGGAATCTACTCAATGATATTGCAAAATTTTAACAGTGCAAATCGAAATATGATTCGGCAAGACTTTTTAAAAGAGCTTATAAACTTGCGAGCACGACTCGCTATTCCGATCCTTCGTCGGGATTTACGTGTCTCAATCGAGGCCATCCTGGAAGAACAGGCATCTGTATCAAGAGGAAGTGCTCTAACGGATAAAAAACTGGCGCGATGTGTTCTGTGTCCTCGAGTTGCGGACAGAAAAACGACAATTTCATGTGAACGGTGCAGAATAAATATCCATACTTTAAGAATTATTTATTCATTTCTCAGTATCTACAACCATTTTGTATTATTTATAATAAAACGTAATTTTACTACGTTATTTTTTATAAAAAACGCAATTTGGCGGATTTCTTAGGCCTTTTTTTATATTTATCAAATTATTTAACATTTTTTGAAAAATTAACATAATATTATTATTTCCATTGTTTTCTACACTAAAAACGAAGAAAATGGCCTACCTACAAATTGTTATACTATAAATAGAAAGCATTGTACCACGGTACAAGTTTGGGCTGTGGTAGAGGATGAACCAGCTCAGTTCAAAGGTTAAAAAATAATCACTAAAAAATATTAACAAACGAAATTATTTATTTGTAAAAGGCTGTATTCAAAAATCTAGAGTCATTAAGTTTTACAAATAAAGATACCTTATCACAAACATACTTTATATAGAGTTTCCAATTTTTTTCTCTTATTATTCCATAAAGTAATTTCAGAATAACATATTCTTTCTTCATCTAAGATCTAAAATGCAACGAAAAATATAATTAGTTCTTTTAATTCTTTGTGGAATTCTTTGGTCTCAAGGTATATGTGAGTATCTTCCTATCTCTCAGTCTATCCATACATCTTCAATTTTCTCATTTATCTTTCGTCGATCCACCTCTACCTTTTTCTTTCTCAATCGTTATATAATCTCTAGCCTACCTCTTTTAATCTCCTTATTTCCATCCCAGTCTATAACGCGTCTATGAACTAGCTGCGCATCTCTATCTCTTTCAATCTCTTTGTCAGTATAATCACTAACCTATCTATTTCAATCTCCTGTTTTCTCTATCTTATACCATTCCTCGTCTGCTACTTCCATCTTGCTACTTCCTTGCGCCATTATGGGTAAGCCTCCCATATGCCCTCAATAAATTGCAAATAACTTCTTTTTTAAAACAAAAGGTATAAACGAGAATAGGCGAGAGATAGGAAGAAATAAAGAAGTTGGAATTAAAAGAGATAGGAGCGAATTGAGATTGAAAAGGAGCTAGAAAGAAATATAGACAGGAATAGGAGAGTGATATAAAGGAATATAGGTGTGAACATTATAAGATATAGGAGCGAATTAAGATTGACAAGAAAGGGATAGAAAAGTGTAGGCGAGAGGTAGGAAGGAATAGAGAAGTGGGGATTGAAAGAGATAGGAGTAAATCGAGATTGATAACGAGATAGAAATGGATAGACAAGAATAGACGAAAGATAAAGAGAGATGGAGAAGCGCAGATTGAAAGAGATAGGTTGGGATAGACAAGAGATAGAAAAGAGGAGATTCAAAGAGATAGGCGTGGATGCGGTTTGTCATAGAGATAGAAAGATATAGACAGGGATAGGCGAGATATAGAATGGTGTAAACAAACTTTATCCCTTTCTATCTTAGAGAGAGAAAGAGATATAAAGGAATAGGATTTCTATGTCTTTACCTCCAGCAGTACAATTTCAGCCGTGGAACGAGAAGTTTCCATTATATCTAGGATCAATCCCAGTTCCGATACTTCCACATCGGGTATGTGTAGATAGATATCAATGTTATTTTACGATTACCGCTAAGCATATTTGCACGTTGCATCCGCACAGATACACTTAATTATTAATTAATTAATAAATTAATTATTATTAAACATTTAATTATGTTTAACAATTTAATTGGAATTTTCCTTTGGAGGGGACCAACTTATAAATCTGCCATTGATGCTGACTTTCCTGAAGCATTTTTTTTTTTGCAACATGAAGATTACAGTAGGTGGATCAGGTCTGAAATTTAAAGTATTCAAATACAGTTCCACAAGAGGAATAAATAGAACACCTACTTTATGATAGTGATAATCTGTATCAAACAGTTGGTGTCTACAATAATTAGTACTTATATGTCACTCTTATATCTGACACTTTGAACATATCCCTTGTGGAATTATTAGAGAAATATCCCTATCCCCTATCTATGGAGGCCTATGGTGACAGTACTTTATCGGAAACAACTTGCAGAGACTGGTTTCGTCAGTTCAAAGACGATCATTTTGACTTGAGTGACAAGAAGCGTGAAAATCGGCCTAAAACAGTTGAGGGCCATGAATTACGCAGGCTCTTTTGAATGAGGACGATATTCAAACACAAAAAATGCTTGCCGAACAGTTAGGTGTTACTCAACCGGCCATTTCCATGCGTTTACATGTCATGGGAAAGATCCAAAAAATGTAAAAATGGGTACCCTAAAAACTGAACGATAGGCAGATGGAGCGACGCCAAAACACATTTGAAATCTTGCTTGCTAGACACAAAAGAAAGTCGTTTCTGCATCGTGTGGTGACTGGAGACAAAAAGTGGATTTATTTTGAGAATCCGAAACGAAGAAAATCGTGGGTCGATCCCGGAAAACCATCAACTAAATTAAATAATTAATTAAGACGATGCTGTGCGTACTTGAAAACACTCAACTGGGAGGTGCTACCTCATCCCGCTTATTCACCAGACCTGGCCCCTTCTGATTACCAGCTGGTTTCGTCGATGGGTCACGCGCTCGCTGAACAATACTTCGATTCTTACGAAGACGTCGGAAAATGGCTTGACGAGTGGTTTGCATCGATAGATAAAGACTTTTTTTGACGTGGTATACACAAATTGCCCGAGAGATGGGGAAAATGTATAGCAAGCGAGGGAAAATACTTTGAATAAAGTTTATTTTATTTTCTGCAAAAAAAAAACACTTTCTTTTGCCTAAAAAACAGCGGATTTAAGCTTATATACCTGGTATATTACCAGACTAACCAGACGCAGGGATAAAATAAGGGATAGGAAGAGATAGATACTACCATAAAATGGAATAGACTGAAGAATAGGAAGATATAGATATTGGCAGACGCAGGGATAGAATGAGAGATAGGAAGAGATAGATAGATAAATATATATCACCGGACTCGAGGATACAATGGTGGATAGAAAGAGATAGCGTCTTGGGGAAGCAAAATGGATACTTGGAAGAGGTAGAAAAGTTCTATCTCTCTCTATCCCCCTATTTCTTTTTATCTCTTTACTTCCAGCAAGGTAATTTACTATAAAAAAGTGATGACATTATTAGCCTTAAGCTGTAGGTTGAAGTAGAGGAGTAATGTGTAGAATCCTCAGACGGCTTAAGGGTTACCTGCAGTTAAAGTAGATCCTGCTGCCACGATAGCATGATCCTTATAAGCCGGGAGATCTAAGCGGCTATTAGTTAGCTCTATCCATAGTAGTTGTGATACGCACGCCTTTTCTTTTCGACATACAAAATACATACAAGTTTCACAGGAACGGTTGATCACTCTACTTTTGAAGCTTTTGAATATACATTGCAAAATGTCAACATATTTCAAAAAATGTCGTATATATGTTGTAAAATATAACAAACTTGTAAATTGAATTTTGCATGCATCGTATTATGAGGGTATATAATATTATTATCAGCTCAGAATATATAATGGTCAGTCGACTACCACTAGCTCTTGTTTTGTGTTCCTCAAACAATACTCTCCCCATAAGCTGGAAAATCTTCCCCAAGCCGATTAGTATTCAGAGCACGTTTTGGACTATTACGTAGAACACAACTCTCTATCAAAACTACTATAAAATTGTACATAGTTAAAAAAAAAAGAGACACCAACCAAAGAGTTCAACACATCGATTTTTAGTTGCCTGAGAAACATTTCAAGAATTTCGGTAGGGCATCTGCAGTTAAGTATAGGATATGGATTGAGGGACATTCAATTCAATTCATAATCCTTGATGGATTAATGCCTCATCAGTCAAAGAGTTGTGTCTTGCATTCAAGTTAAAAGAATTAGATAAAATTTAAATTTGGAAGGCGTAATACTAGCGGTTCGTGCTAAGCCTTCGTTCATGAGAACAACTTTATATACTCTTTTACTAGACCATATTTGCTGAACATATCTCGCTTAGCTAGTATCTTCTATGCATAATGTACATCATGTAGCGTGTAGCAGCTATCAGCAAGGGAAATATATCGATTAGAGGAAATCCCTCAGTCTTCGCAGAGGGCAAATCTTGTCGAGAAGCGCACAAGAAAGTTAACTTTCAAAGCTATTATGATCATAAAAGCTGAAACGTTAAGCTTCGTTAAGCACGATACAAGGAACTCAACTGTCTATTCCAAACATAAATCACAAAACAAAGCGTAAAAGTAATGGCACACTCAATGAATTTGGTGTATGTATAAGAATTTAAAGTCTTACATGACTGTAGCAGTCCCCTATACCTTTGTGAATTTTAAACAAAATTAACAGAAATCATTTTAATTAAAAATATATTGCTCTCCTGTCGTCTCAAACCAAATACACTTAAATTTGTATTGAGGAGAACATTAGGAAAGCAGCTTAAAGTAGATTTGAGAACAGAAAGAAATTGAAGATATAGACTGACGGTTTTTTGAATCGAAAACTAGCAGGATCTTCTTGACCGCAGCGTTCTCAAGTATCAAGATAGCCGATAGAGGCTTTTACGGGGTGACGAGTTCGATCACGATGTGTAAACCATGAGCCCCCTTGACGTTCGCTCGAACGTAAAATACTGAAAGTCGAATCCTTTTTACGACCAAGGAAGGAACCTTCTCACTCGATGTCTGCAGCATGAAGGGGTGGGATTTCCACTCTCGTGTCTTGTCACCGAATGGAGAATTCGCTTTAAAAGAAAATTCGTCCCCTTTCCTTCTCCGTTAGTCACTTATATCTCGTCACTTCTACACCTGCTATTGAAAATACTGACTCCTTTTTGCATTTGCACAACCTAAAGAACATAGCTTTCGATATAAGTGGAATTGACTTTGTACAACATTTTGTAATTTAATACTTTTTAAATATATCTGCACTATCTTATTTCTATGTAGAAATTACCCCCCAAAAAAATCCCTCTTGACGATTCAATATCAAACTGGTATGCGATTGTCACTTAAAGAGTACAATTTTTTAAAAGTTTGATCCTAACAGTTGAATTTGCTAGATTTCCTATCCTTTAACAACTCTCATTAAACTTCAGAGATTTGAGATAGCCTGTAGAAATTGTCTCTTGACCACAGTTGCACACTAATGATCGGCTGAAATTGTAGTGGCTCGAAATTGTGTAGCAGGTATTCCGAGACTGGCTCTCAACAGAGCCCAATCGATGAACCTAAATCACGAATGGAAAACCCTTCATGCTAGCTAGTGCTCATCAAATCACGAGACGTGGAATATCCTCGACTTTTTTGTTCTTAACTGTAACTACAAGTATATACAATGGAACATTGTCCAATCAGAAAAACTCGCTGATCAGTTCGGTTCACTAAAAGAACACCAGGCCTGAATTTGAAGGTGAAAATCCTTCATTTTCAACGAGTCTCTGTTTCTTCCAATAAATTTCAGTGTCCAATCTAGGTTGTTTCAAAAGTCTCACTGAAAAAAATGTTCAATTTAATATCTAAGCATCTTTAATATTGGCAAATGGAAAGTAAATAAGAAATTCTTACTCAACATTGCTTTATTGCCAAATAAATAATAGAATTTCCAACCTTTTTTGTACAAACATTTCTGTATCCTGTACACCTTTCTTTAATCAGTGTCATAATCTTTAACAGAATGCATGTCATGACAGTTTTTAAGCACTAATTTGTAAATAAGCAACAGGGCTATTTTTGTTTCTTGAAATTACGACATATACTCACTTTCCAATTTGTTTACATCTGGTTTAACATTTATTCTGAAAGAGGTGCTTTTTATATAAACCATAACGGAAATTATATATTTTGTAAAGAAATAATATTTTTTGAGTATATATCCATGATTATTTAGTTTACACTATTTACACTGAATGAAGCATCTAAAAAAGATGATTACTTTTGATACACATTTTTCGATTATTTTTCGTCATACACTTTCATAGAAATCAATTGAAATGTAGCTATCTTTTATTAGATCTGCCCAATTTCAGGAGTTAATTCGTCGCACAGATATCTTCGATAACCCTTTTTCCTAGCTTCTTTTTCGTAAAAGGAGAAACAGTCAACACTTCAATAAACATTTTTTACTAGAAGGGTTTTCTTTTCTCTCTATAGACGCAAAGTTGATATAAACATTTATGCTCATTTTATGTTTCTTTATATTTACATACCTCAAGTTTTCACATCCAGACATTTTAAAAAAGGTATATGATGATTATAAATTCAATATTAAAAGACAATTACAAACTCTACAAATCTCATTGATCCTGTTCGCTATTTACGTTTGATTTAAAATTGTATTGTGTTTACTTTGCGCCTTTGCAAATTATTTTGCAATTTTTTTTTATTTTCCTCTTCATAATCATTAATTTTAGCTAAATAGGCTTCCTGCAAACAATTATTGTATTTAAGATACTAAGGCCAAGTAGCTTAGAAATGTTTTTCATGATAAATCATGAGAAGATTTCCTCAACCCCTGTGGATTTATTTGTCGACTCAATTGTTTTGAGGAAGCCTGACATGATTAATTGAAAAGATTGAAGCTAGTGCGATACCTTCGCTATAACTTGGGCATGGGCTGAGATGATGGTGGTGTTGTTAAATTGTGTATTCCGTCGAAAGATTTTTTTGCAGCACATTGAAGATCGTCCATACTTCGTTTGGTTTTTGACGTAAGATCGTCAAGTTGACGCCGCGTTTGACATAGGAGTTCGTCGGTTGATTTGACAGCATTATTTGCAAAGTCTTTAACTTCCGACTCAAGTTTGTCAATTACCCATTGCATAGCTAGCCTTCCCTGAACAATAAAATATGAGCAAATAAAATAGATGTTTATTTTTGCATTTTAAAGTACTTTAATTGAGAAAATTTTAGGCAATAAAAGTCTGATAGTAAAAAGTGTTTACTTTTCCAGCATTGAAGGAGATTCTCGAAGTCAAAAGATCCTCCATGTAGTGAGTAAGGGGAACGCCTTGTACCGTGACCATGGCTTCTTGAGTTAACAGAGTCTTTTCAGAATCATGCGGATGAGGTAAGTATTTTACTGTCTCGTCAACCGCAATGTAGTTACAGAAGGTTAGCTGAAAAAAAACAATAAAAGCAAAACTATAAATAAATTTTTGTATATATAGATTGTAGTAATATTTCTCTTCAATTTTACTTGGAACTTGTGAGTTATGATGCCATTAATTAATACATCAAGTACATAGGGAGTCTGTAAATAATAGGCTTTTGTTGCGGGAAGTTTGTCAATTTAGTACAGATCTCCCCTACGTCATTTGCCTTCTGTTAGTCTCATTCCTAACGGGCCAATAGAACCCTTTGTGAGAATATTCCAGAACACTCCTGTAATATTTCTTTTCGACGAAAACAGCATAAAGGTTGTACCAGTCAGGTTCGGAAACCAGAAATTAGGAACATTTTCCTTTCCATTTAACTTCAGTATCTGATTATATAGTTCAAGTAATCAACATAATGCTTCTTGGAACGAATAAAAGTAGAAACATGCAAACTGCAAAATAATGTTTTGTTTACTTTGAAGAGAAAAATTTCTAGTGTTTAAGTCATGTAACGTCACGCAAATTCTATACACGACATATGATTCTAGTTCAGTCGACTCTGACTAACCGCACACTATAAAACTCATTTAACTCATCTAAGCCAAATTTCTGCATACATTTAATAACTAATGAAAAAATTATGATCATCAACAAAACCATTAATGTATGCGTCTAACTTGGATGAGTTTCGATCAAGCTGACGAGTTTGAGCAAGCGGAACATGTGCAATAGGCAAGAATCTTTTCTGTTAGAATAGCACGTTTGGCATATATGCACGAATAGAGGTATGGGATAGGAGGTAGAAGCATTATTATGAGCGCGCTTCGACGGAAATAGTGGTCGCGAGAGTGGAACAATTGAATCGCCGGGGTTGCAATACGTTTCGCGGCGAAATTAACGCCCGCGGCATTGTGGCTCGTGACCATCGGTTGCAGTTTGCACCCTCGACCGTCATATTAGCAATCAACGAAGTCAACTATGTTACTTTCTACTCTCAGGCAGTGATAAAAATTTCGAGCGCAAAAAATGCAAATAAAAAATGATTTTAAGCATTATGATTGGCGTACAGACCTGAGTTTTAAACCAATTTTTCGAAAAACGTGGTATACTCGTAGGTTCTGAATATCCAAATTGAACCGCCGCATCGTATAAGGGGATATCAAATTTTTTGGTCTTTGTGCAAATTAATCCTGACAATGGAAAAATTACAAATTTAAAAATTTTTTTTGATATTCTGCCGTAAATTAACTACTTGAAATAAATCCCGAAAATAAAAGTTGAAAACAAGTTTCAAAAACGGTGAGAAGCCTTAGCGCCTGCGGGTCAAGAAATGTTATACCCTCTTATAAGATGCGGTGGTTCAATTATATTTTTTGTACTGAAGATTCTACGCCCTCAACATGCATTTTTTGTCAGTAGTTATAATAGTACGAAGTAACGGTGATCACATCGGTAGATTAATTGTCACGCGTAATTTGATTTCCCGTGTAACTAGCGTTGACCTGATAGTCGGAACCCGAGTAATTGCTCTTCTGTCAATTACCCTACCCCGGTTAGTCTTCAATTATGAGATTCTGACACGTGCACACAATGATTGGTTAGTGATTGTGTAGCGACGAGAAACTCATTTGTAAGTTATCAGCGGGGTTATCTTAAATTCGATAATAGGTGAAACTGTAACTTCGCAACCCCTGAACATTATAGATGAAAAATCATATAAGATAGCTTTATTGTAAACAGTAAAAGCAACTATTTTGCTATGTTTTATGGTTACTATAATTATTAGAGGTTTCAAAAAAGCGTTTGAGTCTATACCCTTAATGTAAACAATTAATTTCTACCGTGTAATTAATTTCTTTGGTTAATTAAAACTTTTCTCTTGTGAATGGGTGTTGAAACTGTTATTTGCCGATCCTGCAACGAGTGGTAACTCGATCACTTGTTTGAGTTTGCTTTTCATTTATCGTTACGTTTGGTACACCTCTGTGATTTCACTGAAAATCCTTCAGACTCAAAAAATCGACATTAATTAATAGTGGACGTACATGTAACCATTACTCATCATTTCCCTACTAATATGTCAAAACCATTCATTAGAAAAAAAATAGGAACCCTGAGCTATAAGACCTAATGAGAGAATTAAAAAAGGAACACAAAAAAAGGGTGTTCAGCTTTTCATATATTTTTAGCCCTGAGCAAATTTCATCGCTTGACCCTCGAGTGTGTCGCGTTTCGCGTGATTCTCTTGAGGGGTGGAGTTACCATTTTTCATTAAACTGGGCGCCACCCGACTCCATATTTCAATTGATTTAAAAAGTCCTGGTGCTAGACAGCTAGGAACACCCGTTTGCATATGGTCCTGCAACACTTTGTGTTGCAGGAGCGTATTTACCCTTTCACACTTCGATTTACCCGCTATGGCTAGTGCAATTTGTTGTTTTTATGATTTAGAGGACTACGCGTACAATAATTCAGTCGCGGGTACATTCAGCCCCTCAAAACCCCTCCATCATCAAAATCCACAGGGATTCCGCACCCTTATATCTTCTGCGATACAAAGTTCGATATACGAGGTGATTATTAATTTCCATCGGTACACATACAAGTGTTGTCTTTCCGTATTCTCACAATTTTAATATGTATACTTTTTAAAAGTTACGTGTTCACCATTTGCAAAAAAATTTAATACAAATATATATTGAAATTTCAAATAACATGATGTTTACTCAATTCCTGAAAACAAAATTTCTTGACTTTTCCAAGTTTTTACAGATATTTCTAAATTTAGCCAGGTATCATTTTTGACTATTGAAGTATATAGAATACGGAATTTTATTAAATTTCCTATTATTTTAATTATCCAGA
>JAUESI010000008.1:6890310-6918310 GCA_032275145.1 Synergus laeviventris | reverse complement strand
ATTAGGGATCCCAGGCGAATATAGGGGACAATAGTGGATACCATATTATAGGGACCGCAGTCTGTAAGGCCTGATAATTAAATACTAATTATACCTTAAAATATTATATTTCTGGTGTCTTCTCGTTTACTTTCATATGTTCGTTTTCATTTATATTATGATGATTTATTTCTACTCATAGTCTTTCAGCTTTGAATCCTTACTACAATTGTATTTATGAATCAAATACATGTGGCATTATCTTTTGAAACTTATGTATACTCAGGTATACCACAATGTTACGAATATATAATATTATACTAGTACATATATGGTAAATTTGTAAAAGATATGTCCCTCTCGGGATTCAACGTATACAGTTTATAATGCGCTTGGACTCAGGGTTAACATAAAATACATTGCATTCTGTAAGCGTACCTGAATGTAAGCGTAGAGGGAACAGTGTAAGTACTATATCGAAATACAATAATGTAGCTTCAGTAAATACAATGCCTACATCCGTAGGGAATCGTTCAATTTTAGTTTAAGCTCATGCAAACGAGTAGGCGGAAAGAACAGTTGAACAGGGTTAACCTGCGTCATGAAGGAATATTGAATAATAAGGTGCGTTTGGATGTCTTTTACTGATTCTATTAATGACAGTTTATATTCAAGAAGCAAAATGTTTCATTTCCATAAAACTTTCTTATTTGAAATGCGGAAATGTAGATGAGAAATAAGCCTGTACCGCACAGTTTTAACTGAAAATTGTAATCTTATATTAAATGCTAACGATAAGGTTAATATCATATACTGAAATTTTCTATGTAATGTGATTTGTGCTACTCAGGAGCAAAAACTCAGAAGCAGTGGCCTCAAGGGAATGTCTATGACTTTTTTCTCTTTTCCTCGCGCCCACGCCTGCGGGTCGTCCATCATACCGGAAATGCATCTCGTGCTACGGATTTCTCTTGGTCTATTTTGTACCTAGGCCATCTTCGACGCGTATGAGCACCAGCTACGAATGATGTGCTTCCCTTTTTAATTCCATTGATCTGCCCTTAATACTTACATACATAGATTTAAATCAACGCTTCAACACTCGACTTTACCAAAGAAAAAGAAGTTGGAGTGATAAAATATTTAATCTCGACTGTTTTTGTGGTAAATAATGGACCGTTGCATGTATCACAATGTACGTTGGGTAACGGAATCAGATTGTTCTTTCATGGCTGATGTGCTTTGCATTTTCGTGTCGTCATCGAAACGAGGACCATTGCGCTTAGTTGCACTGGGTGAATAACAGAAGCAGAATAAAAACCAGCTTCGTTCTCGAGCTGAAGCCTCAGATAGATTTTACGATCTGGAAAGAATACGTGTGCACCATGCAAAATATCAAGGTACATTGAGAGTTTTCTCAAGACAGTCATGATTTGCTTCAAGCACGACATGTGCGTATTTTGTGCTTTTTCTTCCTCTTGGCATGAAGATCGTCAGTAATTTTAATGACCTTGCGGTCGCAGGTGGAAATAGACATGGTTGGGACATTTACAGATAGATATACGTAGATATAAACAGAGATACTATATTTGCCAATCACGCCAAAATCATTTTGAATGCACGAGCTATTGTGCAATCAGAAACAGGTTCAATTAATCAGTTGAATCTCTACAATTTTAGTAATTTTATTAGCTATATATGAATTTTTTCCAAATGCATATTTTAACACCAAAGGTAAGAATTAATTCTTTTCCATTTAATGAACTTGATAACATAACAATACCTGCATGTAAGCGAAAAAATATATTTTGGCCTGTATTAAAATTTTTAAACGCTATATACTTCATAAAACAGTCCAAAAAAAGGAAAAAATCCACTCAAGCTTGTGATTCGATTTGTTCTGTTCTCATGGGTAATGATGTTGTGTCATATGATAATATGTAGAAATAATTCGTGTAAAATTCGAACTTAATCGAACTAAGGGAAAGGGTGCTCCTGGGCCCTTAAAAATAAAAATACCATTTAATTAGAGAAAAAATCAATTTGATTAAAAATGCACATATCTTTATCTACAACTTTTTCATGTATGACTGATTGTTTTTGATGAAAATACGATTTTTTACTAAAAATCTTGACTCTTAGACAAAGAATAAGCTCCAAATACTTTAGTATGTATAGAGGATAGTCTAGGAGTCTTCCATAAAGCACTACTGTAATCTGGGACTGGAAAAGATCAGGCATCTGCTATGCGTGCGTCTTGATAGAAAATTTTCTAGAAAAAGATCTTTTGTACTTTGCTTGTAGACATCATATATATGAAACTATTCTTAGAAGTGTTTTCGAGGAAAAGATGGGTAAAACTACAAAAGTCCGACAGCATTGATCTTTAAAAATTTTCAAAAGCTTGATCTGGATTGATCTGGATTGAAAACGAAAAGGTCAAAGGACACTTCAATAAGAGCGATGTATCTCGAATCCTTGACTTTGTTAAACATACTTTGAAGGAACAGAGTCTAGAGAGGATATTATAGGGAATTTTTGAAATAAGTAATAATTTTCCTTGGGGAAGTACCACCTTGTGGACCATTTTCCCGTATTCCGGGGACTATCTATCATGCGAGATGAATGGCAAGAGCTATTTATTGCTTGAAAATATTTCTGTTTCGTCGTAAATTTATATTAGCTCTAGAAAAAGAGAATGCCATCTACGATATTTATATTTTTATTGTTAGTGTGTACGTCGAAGCAAGGTTTTGTGCGCCTTGTGCTACTCAAGCACCTTATCCGAATTTCTGGGTTTTGTAAAAAATTTATGAATATCAAGCTCTCAATCCCGGTATCTCTAGTGTTGCATTAAAAAACTAATGAATCATTTATGCTATTTAAGCTCTGAAACTGTCGCAATAGCTTTCTTTGATCCAAAATTGTCATCAGAATCGAAAACGAAAATGGTCAATGCTTTGAATCGCGAAGCAGAATCATGAAATGTAAATGTGAAGCGAGTACAATTACAAATCGATGAAATCCCAGAAATTATTAACAATGGAATTTTGAGCAATTCGTTTCCACTGACACTAAACGATTTTTCGAAAGATTTAACTTGAATGATGAATTCCTTAGGACAGAACCGTCGACGTGGCCTAAAAATGAAAGCTTTATTGAAGGACTTGGATTAGCAAATAAATTGAAAGTTGTAAATGATTCGGCTCAAAGAGGCGTTACGCTTATGGAAGAGTATGATAAATTATTTATGAAAAACGAAGAACAGCAACAGTATGCGCTTCACATTGTGAGTAGTGATTATCGACAAAAGTTATAAAAAAAAGTCTTTGTTTAAGAGTCAAGATTTGTAGTAAAAATCGCATTTTTCTCGAAAACAGTCAGTCATACCAATGAAAAAGTTGTAGACAAAAATATTGGTGCATTTTTAATAGATCTACAATTTTTGTATCAAGCTTTTTGGCATATAATTAATACTTTGCAAAATAAACAAATAAAATTGATTTTTTCTTTAATTGTACGGTTTTTTTATTTTTAAGGGCCCAGGGGCATCCTTTCCCTTAGTCAGATTAAACTCGAATGGAACTCGAATTATTTTTACATAAAATGGAACCAAACTGGGGGTAGCATGAAGAAAATTCAAACTTTGAAAATAAGAGTCACCTTAATGAGACCCTATGATAATTAGGTTCTAGATCCACTGTAATTCCCCCACATGTCTTAAATGCTTTTTTGACCCAGACATGTTTTTCCCAAAAGTTCAAGATTTCTAGGACAGGGAATACACTATGATTCCTTGGCGTCCCAAAAAGCCTGGCTCCGCAGATGTTACGTCTAGTCCTTGTGCTAGTGCCGGACAATAACTTATAATGTGCGATGTTTCGTAGTCCCTGCCACACAGTCCACACTACGTGCTGAAATGCAATCCCATTTTGTAACAATGGTAGTTTACTAGTTCGTGCCCGGTCAGTAATTGAATTGCCAACCTGCCCTTGGGTCTATTAAGTAGAAAGAGGCTTTCAACCCGATCCTTCCTAAGCCTAGTAGTACTTTAGACTGTCCGCGGTCTACCATATTCACCCAGTGCTTCTAATGCTCTTCCAAATCCAAGTATAATTATTTGTATAAACTCTTTAAAAGTGCTGTTTCAAAGATGATGATTGCAAGAATTACTCGACAAAGATTCAATATAAACACAAAAAGAACTTGCAACTTAGTTAAACACCGAATATTTCGTCGCATAATTTCGTATAATTTAAAGATTTTCAACAAAAAAAATTGTCACTGGATATCAATTCTACTTTACTTACGTTTCTTGTCTTCAGGATCATTTCTCGATTATTAGGATCAACCTCACTACGTTCGCTAGCATAGCAAATACTTGCATGACCAATCAACTGAAACACAAAATTTCATTACATGCATATTGAGAAGATATACAATATTAATTGTCCATTCATAATTCTTTATAATAGTTTATTCCTTTTCTTGTTTTAAAAATTGTTTTAGTGGTTTAGCAGATACTGCAGTAATAATTTCAAGGTTTGTCATTAATTTTAGAAGTTTATAGAAATTCTGGGGGAAAAAATAAAACTCTAAAACCAAAACGAATTCGGTTTGGTACTATCCCCAAGGAAGGTGTATAGATGCAAAAGGGAATCAGGGCGGCGTCTCTGGAAATCTGCCAACTGACGAAACATTGCACTTGCTCGTTATGAAAGTTGATACAGGGTGATGTTGTTTTGCAATTCCCTGACATTTCCCAACCACCTTCTTGCCTGACTTCGTGAGTTTCGAATTTCCGGATGGCGCACACCTATAGTCTCTAGAGTCAGAAATTGCTTAGCCGGATGATACGGCTTTTTGTGTGGTACATCCGTTGTATGCAGAGCATAATTCAAACTCTCTTCTTCCCTCAGGGAAGGGATACACTGTCAAAAGTGTACAAAACGCAAGAAAGCTCTACTTTAAAGTTATAATACTTTCCAACGACGGCGTTTAAATTAAACTTCCTAGAAAATTAAAATTATTTATACCCTTACTGCATGACTTTGTAGCAGACATCTCTTCAAAATACTTTCAAACAATAAAATAAGGTTTTTACATGGTATATTAATTAAAATTTCTTTCTGTGTACAAAGCCTAATAGTTTCTTAATCATATATTATAATATATTTCTTAAGGCATATATTATATCTATCGTCAATGCCAATTAATAGAGAATGCATTCAAGACGGACACAAGAATCAAGCTGAAGTATGACGAAATAATTAGTCCAATGAGAATTGACTATTGTGCCAAACAGAACAAAAGAGATTGTACTATAGAGATACTCTAAGCTATCTACATAAATAGCATTTTAATTTTTAAGTATTACTATTTTGATGAATTAATATTTTAACTAACATTTTACATTTTTTTAAATTTGATTCACATTCATTGATGACTGGTACTAATCAGTATTAGTTTCGTATTCATTCGTATTGGCCTTTGTGAATGGAACGTGTACCCTCATTTGTTAATCATTGATTAATGTATACAAGTATAAATATATTCCACGAGATGGCGGTACATGCCGGTCGTCTGAACTCAATTCTCAAATATTCTTAAAGTGATTTTTCTTTAATGTCATAACAATGATAATCAATTGTTGGGTTAATTATTTTGTTATGCTCAATAAAATAGAACATTGCATGTATTTTTCTAGGCATAAAATGAACAAATTTGGCTGTCATGATGACCTTCAAACATCCTTAACCCTTGAAGGATCCACGACACCCCATTAAAAATAAATTTGAGTTTTTTTGTTAAATCAGTTCAAATAGGTGTTTTAAGCATAAATTAAAAATTGGATTGTACACAAATTTTTTAAATAAAAATAGCAAAAAATTTCGTATATTAAATTTCTGAATTTGAAGCGTATTGTTTTACAATGATACAAAAGGAGGCACCGATTGTTTCGACTACATGTGCCATAAACATACCACAGCAAGAAAGATCTTTCGATGGCCCCTACACAATTTTAACACTGCAAATCCAAATATGATTCGGCGAGACTTTTTAAAAGAGCTTATAAAAGGACTCGTCGAACCACACTTGCGAGCACAACTCGCTATTCCGACCCTTCATTGGAATTTGCGTGTCTCAATCGAGGCCATCCTCGAAGAACAGGCACCTGTATCAAGAGGAAGTGCTCTGATGGATAAAAAAACATGCGCGATTCTGTGTCCTCGAGTTGCGGACAGAAAAACGAAAACTTCATGTGAACGGTGTCATCATCTAGTTTGTGAGGAGCACAGGGCGGCCGCCCTGTGCTCTAATTGCTCCACTGTAGAATAAATATCCATATTTTAAGAATTATTTCTTCATTTCTCAGGATTTACAACCATTTTGTATTATTTATAATAAATCTTAATTTTAATAATCAATTTTACTAGTATTTTTTAAAATTTGTGCCATTTGTCAGATTTCTCTAATTCCCTCCACGTCGTATGTTCAAATAATTATGTTTATTTAAAACAAAGCAAAAGCGGCTTATATGCCCTTAAAAAGTGACTATTCTTCTTTCGAAATCTATATTGTTGAGAAACTATTTAGCAATTTTGCGGATTTTTTAGGCCTTTTTTCATATTTATAAAATTATTCGATAATTATTGAAAAATTAACACAATATTATCATAATTACCATTGTTTTCTACGCTAAAAAATGAAGAAAATGGCCTATCTAAAAATTGTTATACTACAAATGGAAAGCATTGTGCCATGGTACAAGTTTGGGGTGTCGTAGAACCTCAGTGGAGTCTTAGAAGATGAGCCAGCTCAGTGGATCCTTCTAGGGTTAAGAATGTTGGAAGTAGTCGTTAGCCAAATATTTATAAATACGTTTCGAATTGCAAAATGAACATTGGTAATTTTTGAGTATAAGGTGTATTATGTTTGAAAATATATTAGAATATGGCAATAGTAAGAAAATAAAAAATTGAAATTAGATCAGCTGATTTTGAACACTTCGAAAATTAGAGGTTAATTTTCTTGAATCAGGAATTTTGAGAATTTTCTTTGAAATGAAATAGAAATAGATTTTGGAACTTACAGCCTGAGCCCACTTTGGAAAACCCCATTTGCTGGAAACTAGTCTGTGTGTATGTAGAACTCCGTTAACTACCCTTCTATCTATGACGTCCGTTCCTATTACTGCAGGATTCATGGGATTTGGATACTTTCTCCATGCTGCTTGTGCCACAGTTTCCCAAGGATGGCTAGAAATATAATGAGACTAATGAAACGTCAGAAAAGTAAATTTAAATATGTTTTGTAGAATCATCTTCTTATTGTCGATACGTTTTTTAGAGGTTATAATTCATATTTGCAATTGCTGTGTTTCGCGGAGTAGCATTTTATTAAATTTTATATAAATATATGCTTTTAATTTCGTCATTCTCTGCTACAGTATACTGTATGTCTAGCGTTCATAAAAGCGACTGAACTGCAAAACGAAATATGACTAATATGAAATAATTCATTCTGATTGTAATGACTTACTTGAATGTGTGTTCTGATGTCCAGATCTTCATAATTTATAAAGTGCGTATAATATTTTATAATATTTTGACTTCACAAATGAACACACTTGGGAAGAAGCAGAGAGACACGGCTGAGACGAGATTCTTCACGCGAAAGACGTGAAAGTGCAGATTTGCAGAATCTGATGTTATCTGATATATGATATATGGCTGATGCGTTATTGCTTGATGTGTGTTGATCATTGATGGCTTGTGCTCTGACGTAAGCAGACGTAAGTGAAAGATCGTGATCGGTGATATCTATATATATATCCAATCATATATCCATTGACAGCCATTGACATTGACCATTCCCAAAGATATCCATTCCCAGTCCATTCCTATTTTCCTATTAGGTATTTTACGTTGTGACGTAATAATCCTATGTGGCCGTACGCTGGTGCATAAACATTGGCACCAAATGCATGGGACTGAACTTTATTTTTTAATACCTCATAATAAATAATCATTTCTTAAAATTTTATTATTTGAAAAATAGTTGTAGTTACTCAAAAACTATTTAATAAAATAATAAAATAGATACATTTTTTTATTTCGATTTTAATATTTTATTAAATAGTTTTTCAGAAACTAAAACTATTTTCCAAATACTAAAATGTTGAGAAATGATTATTTATGAAGATATTAAAAAAATAAAGTTCAGTCCCATACATTTGGTGCCAATGTTTATGCAGCAGCGTACGGCTACTTTGAATTATTACGTCACAACGTAAAATACCTATTCCCATTGCAGATTGATAATATACAAAAAGGCGCATGCTTCGGGACGCGTGCCTTATTGGTCATATTTCACGGGAATTTTTGGAATTATATAAGTATTTTTAAAATTATTATTAACAAGTAATTGTAATTTAATACAAATATTTATATAATAAATGTAGTGATTTTATGATTTTCCGCACATTGTGAAAAGTATTATTTTTGATTTTACAATTTTTTCAAATATTTGTGAATGCAATTTTAATTAATAAGAGAATTAATATATTTATTTATTAATAATACTTAAAATAACATTATTAACATTTCAAAAATTCCCGCGAAATATGACTAAATTTTCATCTCTTTCGAATTGCAGCGAAGCATTTCCATGACAAATACGTTCATAGCGAGATAAACCACCAATGGAAATCATCTCTTTTTTCTAGGAGGCATTTACAATTGGTCTATTTTTATAATGCCGTTGGATCGGATACAGTAGACAGATCCGCCGTTACGCACGAAAGCGATTTTTGAAGTCCGGTTTGCGACTCTGCGCTGCGGCAGTCTACGGTCAGGACAGCGTGTCGTTCATCTTCGTTTTGGAAAATCTGGAAGAAGCTGAATTTTTCGTGAATCACAGCTTTCACGTCGTTCACGTGGTTTAATATCGGTTATTAAATTGGTTCGGTGTTTTTTGGATTTCTTCGATTGACATCGACATCTCACGTAGTTACCACTTTTCCTAATCTTTTCTAATCTTTTCTAATTTGACTCGTAAGCGTATAAAGGCAACGCGGAGTGAAAATCAAAAATTTTTCGAGCTTTTTTCACAGCTTGAAACGAGGCACAATTTTCGAGACGATAGACATTAATATTGTTAGCTGACGGGTAAGCCAACTTTATCTCTACATGACTTTTTTTTCTCCAAGAATCTGAAGATCTAATGAATAATGGGTCTACTTTTACATTTTTGGAGCAGTTCTTCGCGCGTTTGAATGTGTCGTTATAAAACATATATGATTATGCCACTTACTTGCCAGATGGTCGCATAGTATACTTTGGTATTTCGGTCACCTTTTTTATATTTAAAGCGTCAGCGAAAACGAAACTTGATAAGTCAGAATTTTTAAGAGATACCACGTTATTGTAGCTTTGAATGAATTTTCCTTTTTCTACAGAATCACTTCCGAACTTTCGTTATCGTGACTTCTATGTCATTGAACTTGGTGTGCTTTTTTTAAACATTAGAGATAGCACGAGTTTACATATCAAAAAATTCTCATTTCGCTAGTTTGATGATTTTTATATACTTGAGTTTGTATTTATTTTTGTTTGAATAGTTTCTTTTTCGTATTTTTCAAGATTGTTAATTAGTGTTTAGTTAATCTTAAATTTGAAAATCAATTGAGAAAACCATATCTAACTCGCATATTTTTATTGTTTTAAAGATTGTAAAAGCCTTCTTATTCAGTAAAAGCTTTTCGTTTCATAATTGAATGATTTATTTTGTTTACAGAATGGCTCGAGGACAACAAAAGATTCAATCGCAGGCGAAAGCAGCCGAGAAGGCCGCAAAAGTGAAGAAGCAACAGGGTCATAGTGCAACCGACCAGAAGAAAGCAGCGCAGAAAGCTCTCGTCCATGTCTGCAGTGTTTGCAAGGTTCGAAGATTCTCGAAGAAAACTTTAGTTTTACACTTTTAGTAAAATTAAAGTAGTACAACCGATTGGTCTGATGTAAGAAACAGCAACGGTTAAATGCGACTAGTCTCTAGATTTTAGTAGGAAAAATATTTGAAATACAATTTCTTAATGTTGCTGATTTTTTTTGTTACAGGCGCAAATGCCTGATCCAAAGACGTATAAGCAGCACTTTGAAAACAAGCATCCCAAGAATGACTTACCGGACGATTTGAAGAATATATGAGGACAGAGTCTCATACGATATTGAAGCAAAACAGGCGTGTAAAGAAACAATGAGATAATAATGTCAGTTCATGCGATTAACTGACAAAGTGTGATCTAGTGATTAATTATTTTTAAACAAAAATAAATTCCAATACTGCTTCTGCTGAAGCTTCAAAATTTTGCACACTCTAAGATCAAATTTTTGTGCACGACCCTCAAATTGCAATGGAAAATATTCTCGCGTGACTGAATTACAAATTATTCATTTGTCGAATCGACAAGGGCAGTTAATTTCTTTTTTCACTATAACGAAGTTGTTCGCATGAACGGATACTGTATTTTGCTGAGTGAAATTAGTGAAAATTAATACAGAAATTCCGAAAGGACTTATCCGATAAATAACGAATAGTAGGTAAATGAATTGAGCAACTTGACTGAATACTTAATAGCGTACGATATCAATGTTTTAAGTAACGAGACTCGTAGTAACTGTTACAAAAAGAATGTTACACCGGAGTTGCCCTGTAAAATTTGTTGCATATACCCATAGCTTTTTACATTTTACGCCCTTTAAATACAGACTTCGAAATTCGCGGTTCGCTTACAGATCTCTACATTTGTGAAACGCACGCCTACTTGCATAAAAATACTGCCAGGCTGGGATGTTTCAAATCACTCTTTAAGCATTTGCAACCCTCTATCGTCGATTTTCGAATTGTTTAAATTTAAAGTTTGAACTACTGCCACATTCGTTAGATCTGTAATAACTTTCTCAATCACATACTCGGTTTCTCTCTTCTTTTACTTTCCACTTTTGCTTTGGATTTTTTTAGTAAAAAAATTTACACAAGTACTCAAGCTGACGCAACGCAGAAATTTTCTCTTTCTATGTTTATTCGAGCGAAGTCGCAATTTCAATTAATAGTTTCATTTATATTAGTAGGAAAAGCGAGAGGTACTTAATAAATTATCAATGAATGATTTGCATTGAATTTCTGTGAGTTACTTTTTTACAGTATTAACTATTGAAACACCGAATTTTAAATCTAAATTTCTTAGAACTCGTAGAGACATTTCTCAATTAAACAACTTAGAACGACATTCATAAGAGTTCATTATATTGGTATAAGGTCGACGAAAATTTCTACTAAATATTAACCTGTGGGTTTATATATGCATCATGTATCTTATGCTGCTCTAATTATAGAATTTTACACCAGAAACTTAGTCTTCTTCTTTTTCTTCTTGAGGAGTATTACTAAACCTTCTCTTATGTAGATAATTTTACTTCTTCCGGTCATTGATAAAACTGATATTATCAACTGTAATTTTTTTTGCATCGTTTTGTAACATATTTTCTCTTGTAATATTCTAAAATCTAATTTTAATCTTTAAAAAAATTAAAAGTTTTAAATTATTAATAATCAGAATACCAGATTCAACTTTCAGTCATTGCAAACTGTCAATGTTTTTTTTACTCTTAACCAAATTTTTTAGTATTTTCGTTTCATTCGTTTAAATATTGTTTCAACTTTTTGTCATCTATTTTTAAGTAAATAAATATTAGTAAAATATATATGATTATAAAAAGTACGTAAGGCTATGAAGATATTTGTTTTCGACAAGATTAATCGCGAAACTGGTAAATTAAGAAATTAGTCTCGTGTAATGTTTCATCATACTGAAATGAGATTGTTTTTGTGAAGTACTATAATGATCATTTCCGAAGTACAGGGTGGGGTAAAATTGTTCATTATAGGAATGACGGAAGTATACATAATTTTAATTTAAATTGACTTATTTATTTACGCACTCACTAGTTTATTTTATAATAGCAAACCACTAAAGTATGGTCAGGACTCCTAACGTTTCTTGGTTTTGTTATCTTCTTAATTTTTGAATGTTTAACAATAATAATTTTTTTTAGTACACATCTTAATTATAATAAATCGATTTTCATTTTTTTCCTCAAGTTTGATGGGTGAAAAATTTATCTAAGGTGAATTTACTATTCACATTTCAGGTAGAAGGAGGGATAAAAATTAATCTTAGTGTTTATTCACTTATTTGTCAACACGTTGGTCACTTCATACATTTTAATTTTTTTTGTTTTCTTTTAAATTACGATGAATAGACAGTTCAAATTAAATTTTCAGCATTCTATTATTTAAAATATAACTGAAAATGATGCAATTTATCAAATATTGAACCCTCCATGAATTAAAATTTCGATATGATTATTCATTTGGGAAAGTACTTTAAGAATAAAAAATAATTATTATTAATTAGGAGGATTAGTGTCATATTTGTCTGATGAAATATTAAAATATTATTTTATGTTCATGTATTTATCTTTGTCTTTTTTAGGATTTTCTGTTATCATGGACTCCCACTCCTTCAAGACTCTCTCGTGCCTCATCTCTCTCGGTATATATTAATCCGATTGTTACCAACTCATCTCAGTTTTCTCTCGCATTACTTACTTTTTCGTGGTTGTATATCCATTGTTCGTTTCTGCAAATCGCAAGAGGAAATCATAAGTGGTATGTAAATGAAAAAATGTAATTATTTTGATTGTTCCTTTTTATTTCTTGATTTTAATCTATAATACTTATAATTTGTTATAAATGTTTTGTTAACAATATTGAATTTTAATTTTAACTATAGTTTCTGTAGGAGTTTTTAATCTTATTCAAACTGACGATTTTTCAAATTTATAAAAGTACTACTTATAAATTGCACCAAATTAAAAAATATATATATATATAATGAATATTTAATTGATTCAAATTTAAATTCTGTATTGAAAAACTTGAAATTTCTTTTCAGTCACAATTTATTAAAATGGGATTGGGAAACATAGTGCTTCAAAATAAAATGATACAATTAAACAATTTATTAGTGATAATATATTTATGTATTTTTTAAAATAGGACTAATTTTTATCCTATCTTCTTCATAATATTTTTAAGGAAGTGGGTTATGCGTGTTTTTGAAATTTTGAGTCTTATCTGACAAATACAAGATCAGTAGTTGGAATTCGCAATGGTCAGCCAATAAAGTAGTAGCAAGTAGATGTTATTGAATAGCTTATATATATATCTAGCGATCATTTTGCCTACAAAATAGAACATAATAAAGGATTTCTGCAATTACAATTAACATTTCTCTTTCCTTTTTATATAAGTTATAAAGGTCAACTTTCATACTATTCTCCCTCTTATAATTGCAGTCTAGGTCTCTGTTTGACATTTTTTACTTTTTATGTCGCTACTGTTTTCAAATTAATTACATATATAAATTATATGATACATTAGAAAAAGTTTCTGTAATTTCTGTAAATTTCTGATTACAAAAATGTTGTAAAATATGTAAGGAAATTTTGAATCTTTGGTTTTGAATTCCATTTAAATACATGTATGCTTCATTTGTTCTTCTAAATTTTAATTGTTGTTTTAAATCTTTGCAGAAAAAAAAGAAAAAATATGGATACCGTATTTCGTACTCGTTCTTTGGGAGCAGCGGCTGAAGGTGTGAGAGATCAGTATGCAGATGGAACAGCAGCAAAAGTCTGGGAAGTCTTCATAGGTGATAAGAACCAGAGGAAACAAAATTATCGAGACTTCCTCGTAGGTCTTCTTCGAGAAAGAGGTTGCCGCAGAATTTTGGATGTTGCCTGCGGAACAGGAGTTGATTCCATAATGCTTCTTGAAGAAGGATTTGACGTCGTCAGTGTTGATGCTTCAGATAAAATGTTGAAGTATGCCCTAAAATCAAGATGGAACAGAAGGAAAGAACCTGCCTTTGATAAATGGGGTAGGTTTCATTTGATAATTAGAATCTATTCCAAGGAAAAAAAAAGATAATTCCTTCTTCATTTTGTGCTAAAATGTATTTTAACTGATAGCTTTCAAATAAGCATTTTATTTTCTGAAGAGAATCTGCAGAGAAAAAGTTAGTAAGAAATTGAAGTCATAAAATGACTTATAAAATAAAATTATAAGGAGATACAGTTATAAATATGATTTTTATAAAAAGCTCATCAATTTAAAAACCAATGTCGACTATAACCGATAACTAGAAAACAATATACTTGGAGAATATTTCATTTATCATTACGGGCATACTCATTATGAAATGATCTGCAACAAAAACAGTACACACGCTTATCTCCATCTTTATGAGAAAATAAAATAATAAGACGAGTGAATAGGTCGTGACAAATGTGTTATCACTATTGAAGGTCAGAGATGAAATTCAGATCATATTTTATTCAAATTTTTAAAAATGAAACCCAACCTTTTTAATTTCTAGAATTGAAACAGAAGCAAGAATGTTTTTCTGTTGCAAAATGATTTCTACTACCAGAGAATATATTAAGATTGCAATTTTATCTCATTTCTATTTACATGCTTCCAAAGAATAAAACAAACATTTTTAAGTAATCTTTTAGGTACATGGTAAAATTTAGTTAAAATTTTGAGTATATTAAAACGATGACTTATTTTTTTAGTGATTTTGTTAATAATTGAAAAGAAATAAATTATTTTGTAGTCCGGTTAAAAATATCCTTATTCTACATCAAAATAAAGCTCATTATAAAATAAGTTTTATTTGTTTCAGTGATTGAAGAAGCTAATTGGTTGACTTTGTACGATGACATCGCTCATTTGATAGATGATGGTTTTGATGCTGTGATATGCCTAGGAAATAGTTTCGCACATTTACTTGATTCTTTTGGTGATCAGAGAGAGCAGAGGTGAGGAAATTCTGAGTGATGAAATTAGAATAGCCCTGTTATCCTACATAGATAACATTTTTATAAACGATCTAGAATAACATCATAGTGAAAATGAACTTCGAATTATATAGATTTAATAAATATATATTTAAAATTATCGTTCTAAAATTTCAACACTTTCTTTTATTAAGGGTGTTGTATCTGAATTCTAGCTTCAAAATAAAAATCTCCATTTTACTCAAAAAGAATTCAGATTAGAAATTTTTTAACTTTCTACCTATAATTCTATTTAAGAATGAGTAGGTGTTCAGAGCGCAAGATTATTTAGTTATAATCTGGTTATAATATTCCTCAAGTAAAATTAAGAAATCAAATTTTAAGACTAGAATTATTCTTATCCAATGCTCTTAAAGACTGATCATTATTTTAAATAACTGTAGAATAAAAATATGAATCTTTAATTTAAAATGTATAATTTCAGGCAAGCGTTATCAAATTTTGAACGTTGTGTGAAAATCGGTGGATTGTTATTAATCGATCACAGAAATTATGATTATGCGATTGAAACAGGACGCACACCAACACAATGCGTATATTATAATGTAAGTTATTTCTAATTGAACTTATTTTTTTACTGGTACTGTAAAATTCTTTCTTAAAGATTTGAACAGAAAATTCAATTGAAATAATTAATTTTTAGAGCAAACATCTGCAACAAATTATCACATCTGTACTCTTGACAAGTGGAAAGCCTAGCCTGGTGACTTTAGATTACGTATTAGCCTTAAATAGTGAGGACAATATTAACCACCCTGACAGCGTCTGCCAATTTAGATTATCATATTATCCTCACACATTGAAGTTTTTTAAAAATATGCTCATGGAAGCCTTCCACTTTAGAGCCAAGCATACGATTTATGGTGATTTTAAACCCATCGACGAGTCCAAAACTCCCGGATTCTTCATCCACATCCTGGAAAAAACGACTGGAGATTAACAAAAGCAAAATATCTCATTAAGGTGAAAGCAAATTAATTTGCTGTATGGTGTACAATTAATTTAAAAAATAATTCCGAAACTTTAGCTCTTCATATTTTTGAGGTAAAACATCGAGAATTTACCTCGAGATTTCAATTCGATAATGAGGCTCATCAAAATATTTGTTGGCTAAGATTATGCCGTGAAACGTTTCTTAGATGTTTTTATAAGTTTGTAATTTTTTATAATTTACATAAAAAATTGTTTAGTGTTTTGTATTATTTAAACTTTTACTTTGGAAATAAAAGCTTTTAAAATTATTTTGTTTTTTGCTTCTCACTAGAACTTTGAATAAATAATAACTATCAAAAGTAATACATTACAACCATTTTGGGTTCAGGGTTCAAAACTCGTCATACTCAAACAAATATCTTGCGGTTTATAGTTTTTGATTTTTACTTTTCTTTATAATTTTCTATGCTCTAACATAATAAGGAGCAGTTGAAAAAATCATGCACTTGTAGCAAGCACTCGCCATTCGACGTTCTTGTAACAAATGGTGTAGACATTATATTCCTTAGACTGTGCAAGGATGACAAAATTTCAAGTAATTTTGTAGTTCAACTCCTCAAAAATTTGAAATTCATTTTTCACTTTTAAAAATTGAAACTAATTTGCAATATTTTTGAAATGGTATCAAGAAAAAATAATTGTCTAATTTTTGAGAAACCTTTCTTCAATTTCAACGCTTCCCTTGCACAGAGATGATCGCCCTTTATTGCAAAGTAGGTTATATAAAAAATGGTAATATCACATTTCTTTCCACTCACTTTTGCCTACAATTGCAATCGATTCTTTAATCATTGTTTTATTCATAATCTGAAATTAAATAAGTTAGTCCAAAAAACTTTACTAACAATTTTATATATAAGTGAAATGAATTCAAGTATTAATTGCAAATTTAATTATATATTATATTCAACAAGATACTTTGATTACTCAAGATTGAAAATGAGAAAATTTATAATTTGTTTAAAACAGTTTAGAAAGAAGAATAAAAGAATACCGATTATGAATAAAATAATTTCCTTTTCCTATCTTCGAATCCCACGCTTCTGGATACGAACAAGACACACTCGACATTTTCTTCATTCACTGTCCCTGATCTTGAAATATCTATACATTATAATTATATTAATTAATATGTACATGCGTATCAACTTGTTATCTAAGTTGATCTAAATATGCATCGCTTCTTATAAAAAAATGACCACAACTAATATTCTCAACGTATGTATATATATTTTCTTTAAATGGAATTTAAGAACTTAGATTCTGCGTATTCAGAAAATAAACATTGAGCATACTTTATTCGCAGAATAAAAATCTCTCACGTCGACATTTGAATTCGGATTGACCAAATTAGAATGAAAAAAGGGAAATTATAATAATTATTATGTAGTACCTCAAGTACAAAAATCTGCGATTACTCGATAATTGCACAGCTGCTGGAGATTCGACAGTGTTGAACTTTCGCGTCAGTTTATAAACTACGATAGAGCCAGCTATATCGTCTTTGCTTCTAAAGACCTAATTAACAAACTCTTGGAATAACTTCGATAATTCCTTTGCCGCATAACACGAAATATTTTCACTATAAATCACTGATATCTTCTCTTGCGCCTTCTTATACATTAAACATTTCTCCTCCTTGGATTTTCGCCTGTGAATAGAGGAAACTTTCAAAAAGGATTCAATCATGACTTTCAGTTTGAAAATTTGTGAAACTCCTCCTTGGAAGAAATAGAAAAACGATCGTAATAATCGGTCTGGAATTTTTCTGTTCGTGATAGTCCTTAACCCTTTCAAATTTTAATTCAAAATTAAATGAAATTATGTTAAATTATTTTATTTTAAAATTAAAGGTGAATTTGAAAGGGTTCTTTTATACAGATGATAAATACGATGAGATAAAAAAAAATAATATCTTATACTTTCGATTTCAATATAGTTTAACATAATTAATTTAACAATTTTATAGACAGATATGTGTACTTTCCTGTAATAGTTAAATTTTACTTTAACATGTTTTAAAATCTTGAATATTAAAAAATATCAGAATGGCCAATTGGCAACTCAAACCTCTGGAAATAATTCCGGGTTTTTTTTCTAGGTTTCAAAAATTGTTTATAAAAACTAAAATTCTAGATTTTAAGCCTTTAAATTGAAGAATTGTTCATTTCAAATTGGAATGATTTTCCATACCGCAAAAAATCCCTGTCTTTTCGGGTTTCTTGATCTTAGAGGCCATCCCGAAATATTCATAGGAAAAATAAATAATTTTATCTTTATTTCAGAAGAAATTGTTAAAATTAATATTAGGTCTTTGAATTAAATTGAAAAAATTTTTTAGGCCTAATAAGATTAATTTTTGGACAATAATTTATATAATATTTTGTTAATTTCGAAGAAAATACTATTTTTTCTGCACAGAGTAACACGAACAGATTAATAAAGTACAATCACTGATCAACTCTATCAGAGCCAGCTCAATCATTTATTTTGACAGAGAATTCTTTCTATCTGAATATGAAAATTTGTCTGATTTGTTATATTGAGTCTGTAAATTGTCGTTAGAAAAAAAATTTACCTTTCTTTCAAGATTATTTGAAAATTAAAGAAATTTACGAATTTTAGTATTTAGTAATGATTAAATACTTTCAAGATTCATACATAGAAAAATTTGTTCACTTCAGGGTGTTGGGATCAAAGTCTAAACTTAAAATTTTACTTTTCATTTCACTGAAGAAAAATTATGATTATAATTTTTTTTAGCTTTGTAGCGGCTCTCATTTTTTAAAGAGAATTATACGTACAGAGTGAAAAAGTGCCTGGCTTTTATACTTTTTTTTTGTAAAACGTAAAGAAAGTTGAAAAGATGAGAGTATCACTTTTATGTAGTGATTCCTATCTTTATTTGACAAAATAGAATATATACTGTGAAACAACAATTTTAAAAATCATTGTCAACAATGTTTAAAAATTATTCAATAACTTCTTGAGTGGAAATTCAATTGAGCCAGCCCTGAAAATGACGAGCATTTCATTCGCTAAAAAATCTAGAAGAGTCGTAAAATCTCTTTTTTTTTTACTTAAAATCCTCTCTCTCTGAAATACTGAACTTTTTATATACACATGCACACTCCCAAGTATGCGCAGCAGATACGTACAATATTTACACGTTTAATTACAGTGTATCATTGTTATGTACAACTAATTTTGCTGTTTAGAACGGCACGACATTTTTGGCGTGCAAGTTATGCGAATTTATTATTAATAGGTCCTCTTTCTTTGGTACGCACAGTTCCACCGCTCAACGATTCCCTGAAGATTCAACGGTTGTTAGAAAAATAATTCTTTATAATATAGTGAAGATACTCGCTCCCGGTCGAAAGTCAAACAGGGAAAGTACTCAAAAATTATAAAGATAATTAGGATTAAATTTTTACTGTTTCGAACAGCAAGAACACGTTTTTTAACTTTTCATTTTGATATTTACAAAATTTATTTAAAAGTTATTATTAAGAAGGGAATATAATGATTGAAGAGTAGAAGAAAGTTTTAAATTATAAAATAATACATACCGGAATACAATTGTAAAATATTTTAAATAGTCTAAAAAATTTCTAGTTTTCAGTTTCAAGTAATTTAAATAAAATATAATAGTAATCGAACTTAATTCACTCTCATTTTATTTTATAGAAAAATGGTTTTGCATATTAAAAGAAAGTAATGACTGATTATATTCAAGTTTATGTGATATAAATGTCATTTTAATGTATTCTTATTCGTAATATTTTTATTGAAAAATATAGAGTACTTTCCCCTAAACGAAGAACATTTAACGAAATATATATATATAGATGAAATTTTACAGAAAAGTTTATTCTGATTTAAAATCCAGAAAATTTTAAGGTTTTAAAAGATTCTGTAAGATTCCAATTTATAATGAGTGAATTAAGGACACGATCTCCAGAATAAACCAGGAGAAAGAAGTTGTATTCGAATTGAAAAATCTACATTTGGTACTAAGAACGAGAAAAAGTAAAAGTTAAATTTCAAAATAAAAGCACCCAAGAGAATTATCTCTAAATAATAAGGTAGAATATAAAAAGAGATCGTGTCCTGCAAACCCAAGTATTAACAATTTATATTAAGGGCATGTGTTACTTACTATATGAGCACATTTAGATACCCTGGGTTTTTTTTCTAGAATTTTTACTTTAAAAAAAAAATAATAGTGCACAGCCGTCCGAGTTCATTTTCTTGAAGGCTGTACACTATTATCTTCTGAAAAAGTAAAAATTGTAGAAAAAAAACCGGGGTATCTAAATGTGCTCATATGGTAAGTACATGCCCTTAACTCACAGCAGTTATCGAGGAATTGTATCTTAGAAAAATATACGTATAGCCGGTTAAACAATATTATCACCGCGGTCAGGAATTGTTGCAAATCACGTATCACAATATTTAATTTCTAATTTGGCTCACATTTTCAATTTTGTTTATATCAGACCCAGCTACATATTTTTAAAGAAAACTCATGGCCACGACCGTAACTAGGATGTTTGTAGGCTTTGGCTTAAAAAAATGTATTTTTAGGAAAATGCAATCTAATAGCGAAATATTAAACCGAAAGACCTATTTAGTATTTAAAAATACTTAAATATTTCAACTTACTAAACTTTTGAATTTATGAGTGAATAATGAATTATTAAGAAGGCTAAAATATATTTTTTGCTCTTGATTTAATAAAATTTTTCATAATTTTATTGAAACAGATATTTAGATAAGATTACTCTAATATTTTTATGTTATTTAAAACCAATTAGGTATCATGGCCGAAAAATAGTTTTTATATATTTATATTGAGGAATGGAAGTGGTAGATACTAATTTAGATATTACTAGATACTACTAATGAAATGAAAACAGTGAAATTTCCAGATGTAGTAAATTTTGTGCACTCTAAGCTCGTGCGTTTCTAGTTACGGCCTTGGAAAAATATAAATATTCCTCTTTAGTTCACTATAGATACAAACTTCTCTCGTACATCTTCATTTTTCTTTTTTTTGCAAAATATGGTCGGAGCACCGTCGTATGAGAATATTTCCTAACTATCTTATAAGATTTCATACAGATGTACAAATTTGCAGAATTATGTAGTATCAGCACAAAGACAAGGTGAGCTCTTGAATTTAATTCTTCGTATTTCCCTAGACTTTCGAGTTAGATTTACAAGTCAATAGCACGCTCTTCTTTAAGCATTCAATATATAAAAACAGAATAGCTTCGTGGTGAAGAGTGAAAAACGCTCCCTTCTTTAATCACAACCTTTTGGGAAGAAGTCGCCAATTTCTCGACAGTGAATTAATTTTTGAAAACTTTTAAAATAACTCTGCAATGTAAAAAGAACATGGTAAAAGATGATAGCATTTCTGTATAATTTATCTTCATGGAACAATCTGAAATAGTAACATCAATAGTAAAAGAATTACAATCCGTTGGAAAGAAACTTCACAGAACGTTGGAACTTATTTGATTCATATTATCATGAGTCATTTTTCCTTCTAGAGTATTTCGAAACTTAATCTTTGTTGAACATAAACTCGAGCTTGAAATGTAATCTAGTCAATTTACACATCACATTTATTTTGTTATTTACGATGTTGAACGCGAATCGAATAATTTCCAATCTGAGATGTAAAGGTTAGATATGAGAATTTATAAAAGTTCAGGAGTTTGAAGAGAAGAAATTGGATCCCAAAAAATTTTGATTGGAAAATTCGGTTTCTGATCTTTTTTACTAGACTAATTACGAGTGAGTCATCATTTCATAGTCCGCACGATAGGTCTCATTGAATTGTCAGCGCTTTTCCGTGTGGACCTACCGCGCATATGTAATCGACTGCAATATATAATTCTCCTAAGACGCGTTGTAAAGTTACTCCTTATTTTAATCGCAGTAATATTAGCGTGATAAAATTATTCTTTGAATAATTTCGATGTCACGAGAAAGCTGTCGCAAGCGAGATGAGCTTTTCTTGTTAACGCGATATTTTTCATTCTTAAAATGGCGCACATCGTTGTGTTGTAGCTGCGCTTTACGGGACGCACACTTTTAATTCGATATCAGCTACATTAGCAAAAGGAGCAGCACGAACATCCTTGAAAAAATTAATAGGTTCCTACGGCATTATCGTCCTCTTAAAGACTATTTTATACAATTTGCACTTTCGTTTATGATGATTATCCTACGAGTCGCAAGTACGACTTTCTTGGCCAAACTCGAGAACCATATTTCTCTTGCTTGTCTCAACATCTGCTGAGGAAGCTCAGAACCTTCGCCGTGGATCCGAGGGGGAAGACCCATACTTGAAGCAACTTCAAGGGTGATTGAAATTCCCAAAATTCAAAGGTTTCCCCTAACCTTGGAAAGCTTATTTGGAAGGGTAAGGAATTTCACAAGTAGTCCCTAGGCCTAGGTGGTGGTCTTTTCCGCTCTGACCTGTCTGATCTTTCAGATCTATCCGATCTGTCCGACCTTTCAGTGCTCATCTCCCGGTCCTCGGTTGACTCCAACATTTGAGTCGTTTCCGTGGCTTCGGTTGGACTCACCGGTTGAGTGGCCAAAGGTGCAAGGGGCGCTACTCCTTTGCCTCTCGATTTACTTCTTCTTTTTCTTAGGATAAGGGGACCTAACGCACCCGTATCATCCCGGGCACTAGAAACCTGCGCCAGTCTTTCTAAAAGTTCCTTATTTATTTCTCTCGTCGAAGATTTATAATCTGGACCGCCACCTAAACGTTCTAGGGCAGATTCTTTTTGTCTTTCGCTCGACTGATGATGGTGGTGATGATGGTGGTGAGTTTGTGGCTGCTGATCTTGAGACTTTGGGGTGAGACGTTCGCTTGTCGATGCGATTTGATCACTGTAAAAAATAAAACCAAAACTTGAAGGAAATATCAGTGGTTGTATAGACGTTTGGAATATGATACAATGATACATAGTATTGTGTACAATTTTTTCTTAATTCAAGTAAATTAAGTATAGTTTAGTTCGAATTCAGCTCAAATTAAAACAATTTTGCACACCTCTATTGATATAAGATTATAAGTTTCATTTGATGTAACTATCGATTTTTCCTTATTCTATTTACCTTTCTCTAACTACAGCAGTCGGACTCGCCGTCAACGTTGGCGATGTCGTCGTGGACTTTGGCTCAATATCATTTCCAGGTCCGGAAACAGTGAAACTGCTTTGGGAAACAGGACCGGGAACTGGAACAGGCGTGGAAGGTTGCGAGACGTTACTTCCGCTCATAACTGGAGGAACATTAGATCTTTGCTGTGGGGGAATTCCAGCACTAGGTGGAGGACTTCCGATTGGTGGCAGTCTATTCATTAATGTCTGCAGCATATCCTCGATTTTCGCGAGTTTCTGATTCACCCGTTGAACTTCGAGCTTTAAGTCGACCTTGACCTCAAGAACAGCAGCTAGGATTTCACGTTCATGACTTGGTTGCGTAATCAGACCACCATCATAGCTCTCAAGCTTTCGCAACTGGAGCTGTTTGGAGTCTACAGTCAACGTCGCAGCTGGAGGGTGTTCTTTTTCTACGTCTGGAGACTCCTCGATGGTTCCTCCGAATTTGCCTAACTTTGGGAAGACCTTATTGGTACTGGCACTGGAACTAGAGCGAGAATCTCGTGCACTCAAAGATCGTTTGAATGTATCAGTTCCGGTCCCAGCTTCGTTGCCGGAATCCAAGCTCGAACTGCCTATAGAAAGAAAATAATACAAAAATGAACATACAACATTAGGTAAACATTTTTGGTGGTATAGCCAACTTGATTATGAATAATATTTCTACTGCAGGTATTTTATTCAGCCTATATCTAAAATTTCTCATGTTACTTCTTGACAAAATACAAATGGTCTTTAAGTCTACATTAAAAATAATATGGAATTTAGTATTCAAAATACCTAGATAATATCTGATAATATATTTTTTTTAATATTATGGAGAATTTTTAAGGTTGACCTAAACATTTTTTTACATGAATTTTGTTGTTTTTTCATCACACTTGATAATAAACTTGTCTCTAAATAAGAAATTTTCATAGATTTAATTCCATTTAAATAACTTAATATATTAAATTTAATTTGCTTTTAAATCAAACACATTTAAATGAAATTTAGGAAATCGATCAATGTCGCTCGCTCACCTTTCTCTTTTTTTTCTCATATTTTAAAATCCTGACAAGAATTCTCTATTATTGATCATTACTCTTATTATCTTTCTTAAACTTTTCCATCAATTCAGGATGAAACGGATAAGGATATGCAGAAAATGTGCCGATTTTTTTTCCGTTAATGTAATTATAGGACTTGAAGCATTTTTCGCAGAAAAAGCAAGGATCATGTGGCAATCTATCATTATTCGTCGTGAACCATCGAACACTGAAAATACCACAAGTCATGCAGTATTTGTTAACATAAAGCTTTATGCGTTCTATTCTTGGATAAGAAACGAGAGATAAATTGTCATTAGAACTCAACAACCTTGCATCACTAAAAACGATCAAATGCTCACAGTTTCCCTGGTGTTGGTAGACCCAGGGAAACCCAAATCTCACATTCAGAGAATCTATTCTAGTCTCTTCCATGAGAGCAGATTTAAAAGAACCAACGTTACGTGAATTTGCCCACTCTCTAATCACGCAACTGTTATCTTTATTATTTGGCTTTCTCATATCGTTGTAAAATGTTCCTTCGATAAAGAAAAACCCCGAATTGTAAATTTCCTTAGCTGAAGGTCCAGGTTTGATGACAGGCTTCGCACTCACTTCGGTTGCAACTGAAAGGTCAGAAATACACGATATTTTATCTCTGAGATCAGCCAGTGTTTGTGCTCCCAAGATTGCAACGACGTTACTCAAAGTAACTTTTGAGGACCCTGTAGTGGTGTTGCTGTGAAGTTTGTGTTTAAAAGGCAAGTAAATTCTGATATAAACCAAAAAATCTTTCCCTGGAACTGCAAGTTCTTGAGACGAGGATTGATCTTCCTCGTGTCTTATAGTTATCTCACTTCGATATTTCGTAGACCTTTTTGCTGGCTTAGTTACAACAATACTTTTCTTCAAATCTATTAGTGTTTGTAGAGGAACGTTCTCTGGAATGGTCGATTCTTCCAAAACTTCTTTAATCCACGACTTGATATTGGAACACTCCATAACTTCATCGGGAATTGTCATATTATCAATGCTACAGTATTCTTTTAGCATATTAAAATCTTCCTCATCAATATCCGCTCCCATTAAATCCAGAATAGGTTGTGGCTCCTTCGGCGTATCGTCTGTGTAAAATTTTTGCTTCAAACTTGCATAGTTTTTAAAGTAGGTACTCAAATTGATTTTTGGAGAGGCATGATAAAGTTGCTCGTAAAATACTGATGGTTCAGTCATTGTTGGGTATATAGTGGTGAATATTACTGAACAAATTCTTTCATTTACAAACAAAGTAACAACAAAATAACAGACTTCGTTAGGTTAAGTTTTCTTTTGACCCTTACTTCAACGTGCCAGGGTTATATTTTTATATGCATTGGAATTTATGTCGAAACTAAGTAACTCACTGCATATTTCATCTTAATACTAACAAAAATGGCTTTACGTTTGCTTAAAACCCGTACAGTTTGCAAAAACAAAAACCGCAAAATGACGATAAGAATGTAAACACTCTATGACTCTAGCTCACTGATATATATATCAGTGCTCTAGCTGATTCTGGCTGGTAAATCCGTAAATGCTGGTAAACACGGTAAATATTGGTGAATATCTGTAAATAAATTCATGAGTTTTTTGTCAAACAAAATACAGAGAAAAAAAAATCTGGAGATTTATAAAAATTATGACTCATGAGTAGTTAAAACAAATAAAATATTTTTAAATAAATACGATCACATTATATAAAAGCAAAATGATATAAAGTAAAGCCTTTTTCAGTTGCAAATATCCATTCTTTCACACTCCAGGAGAACTATCCAATTGGACCGCAGATTCGGCAGCCATCTTTAACTTTCTCGAGGGAAAATTTAAAATTCTTTTGACGTGAAAATGTTCATTATTGTAGGGGAATAGTCAGGAATGCAATTATACAATAATTCCTACCATAAGAAATTTTAAAGTTGATTTTACCTATATTTTTAAAAAAGATTAGTGAATTTACATCTAGAACCAGTCTTAAAAGTGAGTAGATCTCCTAAAATCATTTGTATAATCATTTGAATTATTAAAAAAAAACTACTATAAGTTAGATATATTTAGATTAGTACTGAGTGTAATAAATCACATACATTTCTACATTATTAATTCTAAACTAAAAGCTGCTAAAAGTGATTAAAAAATTAATAAAAATGTACAAGTAAGTAATTTTTTATTTAAAATAAAATAAATTAAAATAAAATAGCAAATGGAATAATTACAAAAACATAAGTATGACTAATGAATAATTATTAAATAAGATATCATATAAAATATAATAAAGAAATGTAAATTCTACTTCTCATTTTTTTTGTAGTCTGTTTGTAGATAAAATGGAATCAAATTTGATTTTTTGAGAGTACCTAAATTTAAAAAAAAGAATCTACAAAAACTTACTAAAAATAATATAATACGTGCTCAAATACAGACCAAAATTGAAACCAATTTATTAGTCCTAATGAATAAAATAAAAGTGATAAGAATTCTTGTGTACTTAATTGGACTTTTAGTTTTTGTTAATAAAAATAAATTACATATTTCTTTACGTTTTTTCAATGTACCAAATAAATTCAATTTTTCACGTACCAGCTGTACATTTTTCTTTGTCTATTTACATTCCAATGCAGGCGAAAATAAAGTTAAATATATTAAATCTGCATTATTTGCATTAAAAAAAATGGTTAAACTGTAAAAAATCGATTAAATGATTACAAAAATTATTACCTAATAATCTACCCCATTTACTAGGTCTTTGACGAGTAGTGGTCGTTTCATCAGTTGAGGGCAATTTCCGGATTTGAATTTCTTTAGTTTCTCCTTCTTTTCCCTCTTTGGTATCTCCTTTTTCCACATCAGCATGCCTTTCTCTACGAAACCTGCGCCCAAAAGATTTTTTTTAATTTTAATAATAATATACCCTCGAACAAAATATCTTGAATAGCATTCTAAGGAAACGGAATTCCGATTGGGTAAGTATAGGTACACTCAAAATTGTGATAATGTACCAGAGTGGAAGATATTCTCAAATTTCACGGATTTTCGGACTACATGGTTTTGTCTGTGGGGTTTTTACTTGGCGGTATTTTCATTATTGCTTTTTAAAAATTTTAAACTTATATTAATGTATGAAATTTACTACTCAGGCTCTTAGGGGTATAATTCCAGCGGTGTTCACGAGCAACCTACTTTGGTGTGCCTACGGGATAAAAATATATTCTTATGATAGTAAATTCGTAATACATTATAATGTAATATGAAATATAAAATATAATATAACTGATAATTATGAGAGCATAAGGCGTAAATGCTAGAGCGATTTTCGTATAATTTTATAATTTACTTTAGGCCTTGAAGGATTTCTTGTTATTAAAAGTCACTCCATGATTTAATTTCTTTTTAAAAATATTAAATTCAGATTCCAACATCAAAATTCGATTTCCTCATTTTACTTAACACATATTATAATTAGATATATTTTCGTTCTGGAGCGCTACACATTTTTTAAAAAGAATTATGAGTACAGAGTGAAAAACTGCCTAGTTTCAATACTTTTTTTGTCAAATGAAGAAACTGAAATTTGAGATTAAATTTTGAATTCTTCGTGCAAAAAGTACTAAAATTAGACACTTTTTCGCTCTATTTACATAATTCTATTCAAAAGTTGAATATTTTTACATAGCGAAAAAATGGTATTTAATTATAATACTTGTTTAGTCAAATGAAGAATTCGAATTTGGAAATTAGCACTTTAGCCCAACACCCTTAAAATGTTTGATACTATTTCTTCATC
>JAUESI010000008.1:6865079-6886744 GCA_032275145.1 Synergus laeviventris | reverse complement strand
CAATGCAAAGAGTCGATATTCAAGCAGACGACAAATAGTCCTATAACCTTAAAATATTTTATTCAGGCAGGTTTGATCCGTTTGATCTCTTTCATGTGTATTAAATGGTATTAATGTTAATTGATGTTAATAGTGGTTTAATGTTGCGCGTGATCAGTTTTGTCACATGATTAATCAGATCAATGTTTTCATAGAATTTAAAATTTGCTTACTATTGAAAAACGAGAGGTTTCTGAAGAGATAACAAAGTATATGGATCACCACTCTACTGTCTAAAGAGAACAACTGGAGTAAATAAGGTTCGTTTACTTTTTACGATTTAACTCTAAAATTCTGCATTTTCTCATATTTCATTAATCAATTAATTACTTAATGTAGATTCATTTCCAAAACTACAATTTGCTTTATTAAATTTATCAAATTTATTGGATTTCTGTTCCTCGTATATTATCTGTCAAAACGAAGTAGTTATTCAATTGATCTAATTTAAGTTTCTGCGCTTCTATAGCTTCATATCAAACCTGTTTTCAAGGAAAGTCGTCGAAAATAGATACACTGATGCTATATTTTCAATTTTTACTTAAGAAGTGAGAAATTCGGAAGTTTTCATATATATGTGAAGGAGACTTTTATGACTATAACCTGTGTGTCAATAAGAAGAGGAACTAACTTTACAACAAATTATTTTTGATAAATTTGAATTGAAACTATTGAGATTTTGTTGTTTACTATTGTATACAAGTATATTTTGATAAACATAAGATGTTGTAACCCGTTTGTAGATACTTACAAGGCAACATAACTCTTGTTTATATAAATTAAATTGACCACTTTAATAGTGATTAATTATATTTGAAAAAGTGAGACAAATTTGATGTTTCTTCATAATTTTAACATTACTAATCAAAAAGAAAACACTTATATAATCCCGCTGGTATTAAAAACATAAATCACTCTTTTATTCGAAAATTTCCCTTTGTCTTATACTTCCAGAATTCTTATCAATTTTAAGTACTGTGTGAAGAAGACACATGGAAAAGTGAACGCTTAATTTCATCAATGAAGATATATTTGATTTCTAATAATTACATCTATAATTAAAAGTTGAATAATAAATTAACAAACTTCCTTATTTCAATTAATTAAAAAATTGTTTGGAAACAATAAATTATTCAAAATCAATCAAATCAATAAAAAAATAAACTGAAAGTGCTACTTCTGAATTTTTCAAGACTTCTCTCAATGAATAAATTGTCCGTAGAGATCCTTTACATCGAAAATTAAATGTTTATCTTTCACTATAAAAAAGCCATACCTGTCTGTACAAAGGCTATAAATAGGATCGATAAGTTCAAAAGAAAAAAGGTACAAAAGCCTGTAGTATAGAAATAAAATGATAGATATATTACTTGTTTAAAAATAGATCAAAGATATTACTATTTAGATTATAATATAGAGTACAAATCCTTGTATTAAAAAATAAATATTTTTATTTTTAAACGAGAATTTATAAGAAATATGTCTTAAAAACCTCAAGAGCTCCCAGAAATATACGCTAATGTAATAAATTATTTTTATTTCAGATGGGACATGGATCGAGCCGGTCAGCTTCCTCCGCGAATATTCTCTCAGCAGAGGAGTTAATCCTAGTCGAAAATCTGTTCAAGTCTATGTCCAGAAGTTCTGGTTCGATTAAGAGAGAAGATATTTTTAAACACTGGTCAACGCACCTCGATGACGGTCTTCTCCAATTCGTCGTTCGATTTCTCTGTCACGAACCCGGAAAACGAAGCTCAGCTGTCAATGGGGAAAATTTTGGTCGTCTTTACGTCTACGCAGTTCGGGGGAATCCCGAAGAACGTACTAGTCTTATCTTCCATGGTTATTTCGAGGAGGAGCAAAAACATGAAATACCTGCCGCGACTTTCCTTCAATATGTAGAGAGCACCATCAGTTCCTACTTAAGGATACAAAAAAATTGTGCTAACACTCATTACCAAAGCTGGAGCAGCATCGGATGTAACGTTAATGCAAGAAGAATCACAATGAGAGCGAAAAGTCTATGTGAGGAGATTCTGAAATACGGAGATTCCTTGACAGTTGATCAAATAGACAATTGGTTCAGCCAAGCTGCTACTTTTAAACTAATTCAGTCGCACGTTTTTCAGTCTCTCTTTCTCGTTTCTCAAAAGAAAAGCGATAAAAACATAGCTACCAGAGTTCACGACTTGAATCTTTTACCGATTTGTAAAGGACTCGAGAACATTCCACACTTTCCCAGCATCCTCGGAATTGGAGATGTGTTGTTTTTAAATTTAAGTTTACCACACGAATTGCGAAACGAATGGAGATTTTTATTCTCGAGTCAGGTTCATGGTGAATCTTTTTCGACGATGTTGGGTAGAATCCAGATGCAGGGCGCGACGATTATCATTGTACAGGATACTGATGATCATGTATTCGGAGGATTCGCTACTGAAAGTTGGATGCTGAGTCCAAACTTCAAGGGAAACCAATCCTGCTTTTTATTCAAACTCAACCCGGATATCTTAACTTTCGCGGCTAGCAACTACAACAATCATTACCAGTATTTGAATCTTCACCAGCAAACGATGCCAAATGGTTTACTCATGGGAGGTCAGTTTAATTATCCAGGGTTGTGGTTGGATTGCGAATATGGGTCGGGAAAGTCGAGTGTTTCCTGCACGACTTTTCTGAATTACTTGCAATTAAGCAACAAAGAGGACTTTCATATAAAACATTGCGAGATCTGGGGAGTGGGACCAGTGCCAGAAACTGAAGAGGACTTGAAAGATTCCAGATCAGTATTGGATCAGGATCCAACGTCGAAAGTTATGCTTGAGCTTTCCGGGCGGAAAATGCACAGCGAGGGTATGAGAGAACAGAGGGAAACCTGAGGGTCGTTTCGAAGGTTGAGTAAGCGTGTTTTCTTCGTGAAGAACTGAATGTGCTTACGAGACTTTCATCTCAAATCAGACTCTAAATAAAATACGCACGGACTTTTCAGAAACTTTAATCGACTTTAAGGCAAATGCGGGTATACGATACTAAGAAACGAAATGTCTACGTTTGTGAAACTATCTTGATATTGTTTATTTTGTTATTAATTAATGGATGTAATATGAGAGAGGTAAAACTGACTGTACATATGTACATTTTAGTCGTTTTTAATTTATTTGTAAACTTTAGGTATCACGGTGAGCATCGAATGATCGTTATACTCACAACGGCCTGGTATACTAAATTAAGTTTATTCGTTGTTAACTGTTTGCTATATAGCTTTATCAAATTGTGTACTGCGAATGTGATCGACAGAATCAGATCATGAGATCCGTTGTTGTTATTGTAATTTTGTTACATATCATACTGGAATTATTTGTATTTGATGGACGCGATATTTGTTGACTAGTTAGGATATTTATAATTATATACTGAGTTCCGTAACAGAGAGAGAGAGAGAGAGCCCACCTATAAACATTTGTCATACACAATCGCCAATATAAAGGTGTTTCTTTCGAACGCACGAAACTTCGATACTCTTGTTATCTCTTGAAAAGTGAAAAATCAAGAAGTGGAATAAAATATCCAAGAATAAAAATTGTCGGTTTTATTATTATTTTCTACTCTATATTCTAAATTTATGTTTTGTATTTCACGTTTGAAATTTACTTAGAGGGTGATCTAATGGGAATCATCAAATTCACTCACCCGATGTCGAAGGTTGTAAGTGAGGACGAGATTGCGCGCAAACGAGTTTGCGAAGGCTTGATAAAAGTCGAGAACTTCTAGGAGACGATCTCTTTTGATGGTATGCAAATCGCAGTAAGTGAGGGCTCTGACGTTAGCTGCACTCTGACCCACTGCGGAATCTTTCCAGAAGCTGTCCCCGAAGACGTCGCCTTTTCCCAGGATGGCCACTACTTCGTCATCCTGTATCACCTCCAGGCTACCCGTTACAATAAAACAGAGAGAGTCGATCGATTCCCCGGTGTGATACAGCAAATCCCCTGGAGCGCTATGCGACATTGTAAAATGCATCGCCAGAGCTCGCAAACATCCATCGGACGCCAACCTAAGCCAGGAAATCGTCAAAGTGAGCAATATAAAGATAACTGCTATTTATATAAACGACACTATTTTTTGGAACGGAGATATGGTAAAATGAAACATTTATCCTTGTTTAAAGACTATTTTTTTTCCAACAAGTTTTGTTTGAGTGTTTTTCATTCCTATCAGCAAACTCAATCGCGGATGTAACTTTTGGTTTATTAAAGATGTGGGAACCAAATTCCAAAGTTCAATTTCCTCATTTTACTCAACCAATTTTATAATTAGGCAGTTTTTCGCTCTTTAGCCGTTTTCTTTTTTTTAAATAAAAGATTGTCTATAGAGAAAAAAAAGTATTTAATTCCAAAAAATTATAATTTGTGTTTTTGCAGTAAAACAATGGATAAAATCTCACCGAAAAGCAGGATGCTCATTGAAGACTTTTCGATTAAGGTGCACGCATATGTCAGCCTTCATATCTTTAGGGCAGTAATTAAGCACTTTGTCGGTATCGAGGCCTTTGGTCATTGCCCACGTGCTTACGACGTAATCCATGACCCTCTCACTAAGAGCTTTAGGCACCTCGTGAAGTTTCATAAATTCGCGCACGTTATTTAGCATGTCATGATATTTTGCCGTCGCAGATGTCATTTGTTGAATAATGGTTGTGACGTGTCCAAATATCGTGGCATACAACAAGGCTGTAAAGAAATAATAAAATCGATTTACAGTTTTCGTTAAAATATTTACAGCAGACTCTGACTTGCTGCACACTTTCCATAGTGAAAACTTTGAGTTACACAAGCAATATTGTTGTCTTACTCATTCATGCTCAAGGGGCTTGGCTTAAAAAATATGCGATAAGTCAGAGTCGACTGTATAAAATATTTTACAAGAGCAGATTTAAATGTGGAGAATCTATTGTACTTCCAGAAATGTTAAAAGATCTAAAGAGTTATCATGAGATACCAATTCGACGTAGAAATAGTATAGTTCAGTAAATTTTATGGAACTTCAAAAGAATTAATCTTTACTTGAAACTTGAAAGTTTTAAAAACTTCAAAAGATGTCGAGGGACTCAATAGGAAGTTCAATAAAAGTGAAAAATTTTTTGATTAACTCTAAGGATTTGAAGTGAGTCGAATGATATTGTGAAAAGTAACTAAAGAAAACAGTTTATTGCTGAATGAAGTTCCGTACCAGCGATGATCATCATGCAGATGGTGAATATCTTCTCGTTATCAGTTTCGGCAGCAACATTTCCAAATCCCACGGAAGTCATGCAGGTCATGGTGAAGTACAAAGCTGTGACGTACATCGTCCGACGGGATGGTCCAGCGACAAGTTCTGGTGCAGTGCTGGCATTGGTCCACAAGTAGCTGTATGGCGACTGAGTAACATTGGCCAATTTCCACAGCCACGAATACTGAACACCGGCATCCGCGTCAGACCGTCCTATCGAGTACCTTGAACGGAAATGGTTTCTGGTCACAAAAGGCTTTTAACGCTTTGCGTGCCAAAGACAAAAAAAAGTGGTTTCATCTCTGTGGCCGCAAGCGAACGACTAAACTTTTTCCACACCTATTTGGATCACATTTCACAAAAGAAAGAAGAAGAAATACTTTTAAGTTGAAAAAATTGCCTTGGGACAATTCGATAACAGAAATATCAAAAGTTTATATAAGAAATTTGAATAAAAATGCAGGTTTCTCCACGTTGCCCTTAAAAATTAACGTATTGACGTTACTGTTACCTAAAAAAAGTAACAGTAACTCTTTACTTCCATTCACTACAAAAAATAACTAGTTTTCTCTATTTTGAGATCACAGGCATTGAAGATCGACAACTTAATCAGCATCTAAAGCGTGTATGAATATCTACCAGTGTGAAAACATGCATGCACAGAAATTGTAGTCTTATTGTCTTTTGGTAATAAAATTGAATTATCCAAAGCAGCGAGAATTAATTCACGGTAGAATATCTGCACACAGGATGAAATCACCTTACAATGACGTACCAAATACAGGCAAGCCAATGGGCCACCAGCATGTAAAAACAGAGTAGAAGAATGAGCATTGCAGCTCCATATTCTAGATATCGGTCGAGTTTTCGAACAACCCTTCCGAGTCGGAGAAGTCTCACCACCTTCAGAGCTGAAAAAAGGCTTCCTATTCCATCTTCATCGTGATCGAAGGCGTTGAATACGTCGTATGGTAGGCAACTCAGCAAGTCTATGATGAACCAGGACTTAAGATAATTCATCCTGATGACCTGGGGGAAGAAGAATAAAAAATTAGACTAAAAACTAGTCACAAGCTATCTAGCAGTCAGCGAATCTTTTTAAAAGTTAGTTTGCAAAATTCTTGTCGCTGTTTCTCTTTTTTATTCTTGCTGGTTACCTCGCAAGTAAATGAGTAAATGAAGAGCATATTTCAAACTATACTGACAAATCTAATAATCTTCATTGTATCCTGTTATGTATACCATTACATTTTAAAAATATCATAAAAAATTTAATTGTGTCAAACTAAAATGGAAATGAGTTTTTGGGGCATTAAATTCATTAAACTGACGGCAGTTTAAATAACAATTTTAGTATTTTTTGAAGTATTAATTATGAAAGAAATTTGAAAGTAGAGAGTACCTTTGGATCGGAAACTACTTCACCACCGGCCCCGACAAAAGTAGTATGAAAATTGAGCACTATATCGATGAAGAAAATCACATCGACGATAGTATCCACTACCAGGAGGAAAACATCTTCGCTGGTTTTATTCTTAAAGGCGACGTTGTATGGAACCATAATGGCTGTGTAGAAAGTTAGGCATAAAATAATCCAGTCCCAGATAGCTTTAAATGCACAGTAATGTAGAAGGATATGAGGAGGAGTCTTTGGAGCCTCTTGTCGATACTGGGGCATCACATCTCCACTCAAGGACATCATCTGAAATTATTTACAGAAATAGGAAATAAAATACTTATTCGCAGAGAATAAATTGTTTTTAGACTCTAATCGAATTTCCTAATATCTGAGCATATTAAAATCATATTTTTCTTTGGATTTAGAATATGCTGATTTATATTTTATAAACTGTCATCGCAGTACCTATTGTCATTAAAAAATTTGAAAAGGTGATTTTTCTTTGATAAAAATTGGTGAAAAATAGGTGACATAAGGCCGGATTGATCTTATAATTCCAATAGGTGAAGTAGGTGAAAAAATGTAAAAGTTAACTTTTAACTTTACAGTAAATAAATATTAATTTAGCAATTTTCTCTCTGTGAGGGATAACATCGTTTAGTGATGCGCAAAAAGATAATAGGGGTCATCGTGATGATAAATATGATGATAAAATATAACAGAGAAGCAAGAATATTTGAATATAATATCATGTGCTTGTTATATGTAGGAACTGATACTCGTACACTTACAGGACCCAAATGAGATTGCTTTGTTGCAACTGGTATCGTTGAATCTTTCAGTGCTGGCAGATGAGAGCTGAATTGAGAAACGAGGACCGACCTGGATCTGGTAACTGATCTGGCTAGTTTGGCGAACTTGGACAGGCCACCCTTGCTGTCGTCTGTCTCGATGGGCTGTTTCAGTGCGGTGATGTCTCGAAACGTCAGCAGAAACAGGACCACTAGGTCCCGTTCGTTTTTTATTGGGGCTATTTGTAGCAGCAGCCATAATGGGGTTTCTGTGGAACGAAAAAGATTTCAGTCAGAAAATAGAGAGGATGAAGAATTAAGAATTAATTTACAATCTAGCCTACGAACTAAGAGGAAGATATAATCAAATAGAACTAAGCTTGAAAAGACCCTAACACCCAGCTTCGCACAAATTTATTTAGGTCACTGAAACGATTTTTTTAAAATATATTACCAACCATATCAGGCATTAAAATGATTTCTTTTCTAATTCTTTCCCTAATCAATTTCTAATACGTCTCAATTTATTTTAGTAGAACGGTTGGTATTTCTTATAATTAAGTTAAAGAATTGAACTTTTATAACTCTATTTTTTGTTTATTTTTAAGCTTAAGCTTGCAGAGTTGATGAAAAAATTGCACTTTTCTTCTAAACTGGAAAAACAAAATTATTATTTATCATTCAAGGATAAGTTTAAAGGTAAAATTCCACAGAATTTTGGTATCTTATAAAGAAAGATTTTTCTGAAATTTACGACTGATCTTAATAATACAAGTCACGAGAACTCAAAAATATGTTATCCTTTAGAGAAAATATGAGATAAGGACAATTAATTGCTTTTTCCTCTAACAAAAAAAAAACATAATAAAATCTGCAATCTTTTGCTCTAACAGATTTTATTTCAAATGTCGAATGCTTTATTTTCAGGATTTTTTGGTAGCTTCTGTAAAAAAAATACTCAATCAAATCACTGACAATGTGACGTTGGATTTTGTCTGATGAATAAAGAAAAATATTTACATATTACCCATTTGCTTCTAATAAAATACTTTTAAATCAATTTTTATTTAAATTTTATATTTAGAGCAAATTCATAATTTATTTTATTTAAAGTTGACTGTTCTCTGGGTGAAAGTGTTTTGTATTGTTCGGGTAGACAGTAATAATTTATAAATATTTTGGCATCACACTTTTGTGTGATTAATTAATTAATTCTCATCTCCAGATAAGAAATTTTAATATTTCTACAATGACTCTTGTTAGTGATGCACGCGATTACGAATTAATACTAACTTTTAGTTTATTTGCCTATAATTTATAGTTTTCTAGTGACTTTGGGCTAAAAAATTTTGAATTAAAATGTAAAAAAACTCCCTCTTTAAATAGAATAATTAAAAGTTATTTTAAAATTACTGAAGAGGCTTATAGAAATCGTTTTTGGTTCGGAAGTGCAAGACCTTGTTCAAGAAAACTATACTACTGTCAGAAAATCGATTTCCCATTATCTTAATTTCTAGCTTCAGGCATTCTTTCGATAGAGCAATTTTATTCGAAAAACAGTTCTGAAAATTACCCACATCTCACCAATTTATTGTCGAAATATTGAATGGACCAATTTATCAAAGATAAATAGAATTATGAACTATCAATGATCACAGTACCTATTTTCATTATTTTAAACAAAAGCAGGTGAAAAATAGGTGACAAAAAATGAAAACAAATTCAACCGACGCAGAAAAGAGATTGGACTATAAGGCAAAAAAAACCTTGACCTCCAATCTGTGTCAATGAAATTTAAATTGGGAAGTCAGGAGACACTCAAAGGAATTCGAAAGAAATCAAAATAAATTTAAACTAATTTTTAAGTTAATCATCTATATAGATGACGAACTGTGATCACAGAACTATAACTAATCATAAATTATTTAAAAATAAATAAATTAAAGTACACGAACTTTAATAAACATAAAAGTTAACTCGTCTGATTTGTAAGATTTATTTTCTATGATTCTTGCAAGAGAAACAAAGGAAAAAATGAGTTTTCTTTAAGATGTTATTATTACTTGTAGCGAAAATATGTTACAAAATATAGGAATGTATCGGTGAGTAGAAAATAAAAGTAGAGCGCAGGTGCTCCTGTTGTCTGACATTGTTCTGCTTTTTTCACTGAAAAGTGATTGCTCTGTCCGAACCTTAACGTCTGCATCTATACTTACGTCAGACAAACGAAGAAGCAGAAAAACCCTTTTAACGTTTGAACAAATAAGTTTTCTTATTTGATCGAAAGGTTGGATTTAGATTTGTTTGATTTATTACCCTGTTCACTCACTTCAACAATAACAATCTTCGATTATCAGAAGCGATAGATGAATGCAAAAAATCGATTAAATGATAGAAAATGATTTTTATTCAACATTATTAGTAGGGGGAAAGTTTATTGAATTCATGAACATTTATGAAAGTTTTCTAATTTGATAATGTATTCAATACTAATCGAAAGACCAAATAAAAATTTTTGTAAAGATACTTTTGCACCCTGACTATAAGTTAATAGTTTAATTTCAATAAAAAATTAGTTAAGCTCTTACAAATGCAGTTTAGTCTTGAAGAAATAACTAGTTTTATTGCAAATATCAGAAGCTAATATATCATGCTAACTATTAGGCATAGAGAAATTGATCTAAGAAAGTGAAAGCTTTTTTGAAAATTTACATAAGTAGGTACGAGAGTATGTATTATTAGAGGAGGAAACTAAATTTTCTCTGAATTTCTCTGGCGTTTGATTGACATTCTTTTCAAAGCAACTCACAGCAAGATTAATATCACCCCTTTGGCAAACTTTGCCTAGAAGCTCGGAGTTTAATAAATTTCAAGGGAAATCAAAGTTTTTGATGAAATACGAGGGCTATAAAATTACTTTTCTAGGAAAATTTGTGAAGCAGTTGAAATTCAGAGAAAAATAAAACTTATAAAATGTTAAAAAGCATTGATCTACCATCTAATTTTCTATTGTGAAATAGAAAAACTAAAAGCTAAAAGTAAACTGCTATTTATATTAGTTGGAATTTATAATAGAAAATCAAGGAATTAGTCAAAAAATACTTTCCGAGATCAAGCAACAATTTTGTCTCAAAATATTTTTAGTTAACAAAATCCTTTTAAAGGAAGGAATAATTGTTTACCATTTTTTTAAGCTAATTTTGAATGTGTTTAATTTGTTGATGGTCTAATGAAAGTCTTAAAAGCGATTAGGAAGTTGTAAGTCAAGGACAGAATTTTAAGATCTATACTAGTCTAAGTAAGTAGAAGGGGAAATTATGAGGGATGGTGTCAGATGTATTTTAATGCCAACAGTCCTTTTTCAGACTGACGACAGCGTCGCTTAATTAAATGACCTTGTAAACCTCCAGGGTAGTGGTACCATCGCAGCAACGAAGCAAAAGCTACAACCTATGCATTGTCATGTCATACTAATGTAAATGATTCAGTTGGGTATCGTTTCTGTTTAAAAAAATGCTCCCCTGATATTTGTTCATTTAATGATTCCCCTCGGTAATACTCCTTCCCTTTCAACATTTTTACCCTGAATTAATTTTTAAAAAACCATCTACAACGAATTAGAATAATTTAAGAATTCTTATTTCTACGTACGATAAATTAATAAAAAGCAAGAGAAAAATAGAATTCTGTTTAAAGATTAGTTTGAAAGTCTTATATAAAAAGAAACAGTATAGTAAAAAGAGAATTAAAGGGTGTAAAAGAGTGTATAGATAAAATTCTAAATTTGGCAGATTTTCTTAAAAGATTGAAGAAGCTAACTTTGGATAAAAGGATAGCTGTTCAAAGGGGCACTTTAAAAGATTTTCGTACAGGAAAAGTGCTACTTAAAAAAAATCTTTGTCCCATTCGTCACGCATACGTTTATTTAAGTCTCTGGAAGTTATATGTATATTTTTTATGGCATGAAAAACACTTCCAAAGATTTAATATAAATAGACTTGTTATCTCTTTGGCACCTTCTTCATAAAAATGTTGTTACCACAATTTCCAAAACTGAAGTTCTGACTTTATTGAAGTTAAATAATGCTTTTTTATAATTTTATGTGTGAAATCAGAATTCCAAGCGATATAAGTATACAGCAAGGGAACAAATATTAAAAATTTCAAGGATTAATTATAAGGATTCACTTTAAACAATTTTTGAATTTATAGCAAGATTCTTAATCGTTTAGAACGTGAAATTTGGAACCTGGAAAATTCTAAAGCCATAGGAGATGGCAATCCTATGTATACATGAGATCGAGAATGACTTACAGATTTGATTTGCTTGAACTTGTGCAACACATACCTTGAGGCGCACCTTTAAAAAAAATTATGTGCTTTTAATTATTTAACTTACTATAACCTCTCAACAAAGTTTACAGTGTTCATTATACTTATATAAATTATTATTCATGGTGTATTTATATAAGATGTAAACGATTTTCCCAAGGAATATTTATAAATACTAATTAGAGGGGGCATCCTCTTTGGTTAAGCAAATAGTTTTTTTTTTGTTTTTTTTGACATGAAAATATTAACAACCACTTTACAAGTAAATGTGCCTTAGTGTCATATTTTATTCTGTGAACTGTGAAACATTTAAAGTATAATTGTGCAGTAAATACCAAAAAACTTTAAATAAAATAAAATTACAAGTTTAAGAACCAAAATCAAGGACTCTTATTTTAGTTGGGTTTAATTTATACTTGAAAATTCCTTAAAAATATTTGAAACCTTTTTCGTAAATATTTAGTTAATATTTTAGTTCACTTATTATAATTAACAAATATTTGCAATGAATTGTTTTTAAATTATATTACTTTCTGTAAAGGATTAAAAATGAAAAAAAAAAGTTATTATTTATTCGAACCTTTACTTACTATTCTTTTTATACAGCAAAATCTCAAACTGGTCAGGAATCTGTCCCTCTAGGCACTCTTCGATCCTGGCTATAGTCTCCTTATCTGTGAGTTCTCCGTACATGAATCCACAACGGCATGACTTTTGCATTACCTGAAACAACGATAGACTTTCAAGAAAATAGAGAAAATAAACTTGTTTTTAAAAAATCTCTTAAATTTGTTAAAGGTACTCTTTAAGAGCACTTCAGTTTAAACTACGATTCTATAGCAAAAATAATTGTCTTGGTTCGAGTTACTTAATCACTCCGGGGTTTCTTTTAAATTCGAACTATTTAGTATATGGAGCAACATTAAGCGCGACATTAAATCTGAAATTTATATCTTCTTCGTTAATGATAAGAATCTAAATTATTAGTTCTTCTGAAAGTGACGTTGTTCGAAATTCAGGCGGGTATAAATCATGTCTCCTCTTCCGTTTGGCAATTCAATTTCGGTGGTTGCACTATTCATGTATAATATATATTCTTGATAAGATTGAAAATAAAATTTGATACCACTGGATTTTCTCGCTGAATATTAAATCTTCATTTAACCCATTAAAAAAATAATCCACACTAAAGAAGTTCAAACAAATATAAAAACAGCTTTCTCGTCACAAAAATATGCTGGTACTTAGGATTTCTTCATAAGTTTATTTGTTTTTATGAAAACTGAAAATTGGTTTCCATTTTTATTTTCCGTTTCATTGAGTATTTGAATAAATTTAATTGGTTTATAATATCTAAAATTATTAAATTGAAAAATAAAAAATAAATCATACCTCAGCTCGATTGTAGCCTGAGATTTTGCAGAAGCTCTCATTGCAATAAACGATTGGGAAGTCAACTATTTGAGCATTAGCCAATAGAAAACTGCTGTCAGCTGTAATCAGAAAAAAACAATGATTAAAAAACTGTAATAAATCTTATAAATAAAACATCAATAATATTTAGATAGGAAAGATTTCAAAATATGGTAATAAAGTTTTTTCTACTGTTTTAACATAATGTGTAAAAGGATTCTCAATGTAGGTACATTTGCAAATGCAATCATCAGGCATTCGTTTTAAGTTACCATAATATTTATCTTCTCTCGATCCAATAATGATTTGTTTCTACAAAAATTTTGTTATACTTTCATATTTATATTATGTTGAATATAAAAGAAATCTTTTTGTCCTTGAGAAAAAGGTTACGGTTAGATGGATTGCTGTATTACTTTTTGATAGCCTTATCTTCCATGTGAGAGGATAGCTGAGCATTTTGATCCCTCATTCTATAGGGGATGGAGAAACATTATTCTTGACCTGGGGTTTGAGAACCCTATTTTTTCTGCGACCTAACAACATTTCATGTACACCTCCATTACTAACCTTGCGCACAATCACTTTCAACGTTAATTTCTAAATAAATTGTTATAATTTTGAAATCAATTGCAATGAGATGTTTTTAATGATTAAAGTTTTTTAAAATATTCAATTTCTCAATAGCAGTATAATTTTAAAGTTATGAGCTGATTTTAATAAAATATTATCTCATTTCCCTTTCATACATTATGCAATTATTCCATTCTCGAATATTCTGAAGTGACAAAGAAACACTACAAACATGAGAAACTGAAATGAAATGCACTTGTTACTTTGAGACAATGGGACTCAAGTCAAGAGATACTTGTGGCAGGTAATTGTACATTCGACCAACAGGATGCAGACTTCTAGAAGTCTAGGCAATTCTGTTTTTTACTGAAATGGCTAGATTTTCTTAAATAATTCTCAATATTTTATCAAATATAACTGATTTTCAAAGACGATTAATTTCTTTCAAGTACAATTCAAATCCGGAAAAATCTGTTCAAAGCAGAGATGTCTCGGAATTATATTATAATTCTAATTTTAATAATTTTTCATATGACTTTATCAATTGAATAATAAAGTGAAAAGGCAACCCCAAAATAGATGAAAAAATGTGAATAGGTGACGATTTGTGATGACTGTCAATATCCTATAATGATTTGTTGTACCGCAAACAAAATAAATTGCATTTTCTAATATTAAGTAAACTTATACAATATAACTGAACCAAAAATAATAAATATATATCACAGGCCTCATAGTCCCTATGAGAAGAAAAATAGGGTACATAGGATAATTTTTTGACGCTCATAGGGTACTTTCTAAAAGTAAAAATTAGATAGTTTTTGCAATGTGAGGAAAAAAATTTTTAAAAAAACCTGCTACTGTTAATATTTTTATTTAAATTAGTTTGAAAAATACCTAGAATAATCTAAAAATATCCTAAAACTGGGAATCCTTTCAATAAAAAAGAGGATTTTAAACTAAATATTTAACTTTCGCAAAATTCAGAAGAATTCTAAAGATATCAAAAGATTTTTTCAACAAATAAAGCTGAATTTAATAAAATTCTTTAAAATTTGAGGTCAATTAAAAAAGACGAATTTAGAAGAATTCATAAAGAATTCAAGACTATTTCATATCAACATGAATTTAAAGAATTGCAAACGATTTTATAAGATTCTAAGAAATTTTAATTGATTTGAAACAAATGTTAAGGTATACTACAATAAGTGATTTCAAGTGATTTAAGGATTTTTAAGAGCTTGAAATTTCAAAACTGTTTTAAATTTGAAGAGATTTGAAGAGATTTCATTAGATTTAATCCATTTTTAATAAACATATTCTACAATATTTTTAAGGATTTTAATTAATTTCAGACAGTTTAAAGCGCGTAAGAGGATTTTACAGAAGAGAATTCAGAAGAGTTTAAGAATATTCAAGATATTTTACAGGATTAAAAATATTTCATGGTAGATTTTAAGTGATTTCAAGTAATTTCAACGAATTTGAAAACTTTTCAATCGATTTAAAAAATTTACTAGGAGTTTGAAAGGGTTGAAAAGTTTTTTTTTAAGATTTAAAGAATTAAAATTCAAAAGATTTTAAAAAATTGCAAGTATCAAATAAAAATATTTTCAGTTTTAAAAGATTGCATTTCCTATTATTTTAATAATCCGAAAAAGTTCAAACCGGAAATGACCCTGAATTATTCTATAATACTAATACCAATAATTTTCCAGATGATTCCAGTTCACCAATTATTGAACCAAGTTGAAAAGATAACAAATTCCCAGAATTGGTGAAATAGGTGAAAAAAGGTGAATGCAAGACGACCTGTGATGACTGAAAATAATTTTCATCTTAAGAAGTGAATTTTTGACTAAATATTTGGTTTTGAATCAAAAAGATGGATATAGTTGAATTTCCAACTAAATAAACAAGGAAAATGGGAATTTTATTGAAAACAGGGAAAAAAAGGGAGAAATAGGGGAATAGGGAGAAGACTGTGAAGCTTGTAATAGGTCGATTTTGTGTAAAATTAAAGAAAATGTTACACTCTCTTGACTAAAAATAGGGTACTTTAGGGACTAAATGTTGAAAATAGAGGACATTTGGGACTTAAGCTGTATATGGGGGCTAATAGGGCATATATACTATAATTCTCCACTGATTACGGAATTAAATGACGATTACTACAATGCAATGAGTCCCTACAATGAAGTCACACCATATGGCTTTAATAAAAATTGTTTTGAAATTTCTAAAACACTCTTCGTGCTAATTTTCTACAGGACCATTGAACTGCAAAGGCTCTTTTTTATCAGCTCGAGTTTAAACATACATTTTCTATGTTGTATTTGCTTTTCTCGAGTTCCAATACAATAAAAGCAGCAACATGCATACTGGTTTTCACCAATCGCGGTTAACCAATACCGGGTGTTGTTGCAAACCAATATCGATTTCGACATTACGATCTATTCTCTTTTTAGCAGCAACAGCCGAAATATAGACAAACGTAAGCTTTATTAATACTTGTATACCAATTTTTTTCGAGCATCATAAATGCGTCAAAAATGCGAGTCATGTTAAAAATTTCATTGTTGTGCAAACAAAGTTACACGATTGTGACTCGCTATTCGTATTTTTTCAACAATTCGAGGTATAACGGAAGTTCAACAAGTAGAAAATTCATTACGCTCAAAATGATGAAAAAGCATATTTGTTCCTTTAGAACACATTCAATTATTATCACTATACTGTGCAGTAAATAATATTTGCTAATATGAGAACGAAACTAAGAGAGAAAGGATTGTTTAATATTGATACATATTTTATTATCAAAGTTGTTTGCATAAAATTTGCGCGAAAATTGATGGTCAATTTCCACAGATATTAACCTAATACTGGAAAATAAGAGCATGAAAACGTTGGAATAATGGACGAGGGAAAAGAACGCTGGCAAAAAATGTGCTTGTACGCTATTTATGTTTCTCAGGATGGGGTTATTAAATCACGAGGACGCCGACAAAAATAATAAAACTTCACTTTCTCTCGAAATATAAAACAAGTATGTACAGAATTGAAAGTACAGACGATACATGTGTACACAAATAATGCTAAAAATTGGTCAATATTTTAAAAATATTTATCTTAAAAAAGTGATGTTACCATATATCGAACATAATATTGTTGTCGAAAACCTGATTGGTTTTCTCGAAATTGCTTGAATTGTGTCAATGTGCCGAATTTGAAGGCTACCTCCAGATTACTTTTGTTGTCAAAACGATGGCTGTCAAGAAGTACAATAAAGAATACAAATTTTACGAAATTTATTGACAGTTTAGGAACATTAAAGGATTTCACGGTAATTCAAGGAATTTTATGATTTTTATTCTGATTTTATAGAATCTAAAGAAATTTAAAGGTATTTGGCGAAATTTCATTGTATAATTTTCATGAATTTTAAAGTATCTGATGATATTTTGTAGTATTTTATGAAATAGTTTCGTTTTTCTATAACGACACTTCGTTGGAATTTTCCGAGCTCGGAAGAGAAATCCTGATCTACGGGCGTATCAGAGAAAGCGCAACAAAAAAAGGGTGCAAAAAAGGAATCTCGCAGAATAGACCATACTAGCTCACTCGCTCCTTCGCACAGCGGGCCCTATCTCCTTCGCGGACCTCAGTACGCTCATAGGAATAGCCTTCAAACTTTCCAACGATAAAAAAAAATCTTTCAGAGCAGTCTGGAAGATTTTTTTTTATCGGTGGAAAGTTTTGAAGGAGGAGTACCGGTATCCCTTCCATGACACTTTCATGGGGGTGGACGCTCTATAAAAGGAAGAACATTCCGAAGCTAAGTATGATGAGTCGGAGGCGAGTCGAAAACCGAGAGACGAAATTCTCTCTTCAGAAACAGCTATCTCAGGCCTCAACATGTAAAAATTGAAATACATCGGACTTAGAAGCCCACTCTGGACCATTCTCTCTGCGAATTCGCAAAACCCCCATTCCTGATCCCTCTGCCTCTACGCGGGAATATCCTCCTGCTAGCTCCTTTACGGGAATAATCTCCTGTTGTTCTTTTCCCAACGGGAATATTCTCCGGTTACTCTGATTCCTACCTCTTTGCCCTTACGCAGGAACACCCTCCCGCTAGTTGAGAATATTATCAAGGTACGGACTTACAACAGACTTTAAGGGATTCTGGGTATTTTACGAAATTTCATTGTATTTTCAGATATTTTCAGGGGTTTAATGAGATTTAATGGAAGTTTTAATTTTACGTAATTTATTGAGATTTTAAGAAATTGTGAGGTGTTTCATAAGATTTCATAAGATTTCATCGGGTTTTAAATAGTTTTAAGAAATTTTACGATATTTTATAGGATTTCCAGTAATTTTAAAGACTTTAAGAGATTCAACAGATTTAACAAGATTACCATAGGATTTTAAGTCATTTTATAAAATTTTACGGGATTCATTGGATTTTCTAAAATTTTAAGAGATTTAATGAAATTTTATGTGATTTTGAATAAATTAGGATATTTGCAAAAATGTTACGGAAATATATCCATAAGATAAATATACTTTTAGAGTTTAAAATAATAAGGTAGAGTTTAAGACTTTTAGGAATTAACTAAGTGGAAAAACCTTCACCACCGAAATCACGGCACACAACCGCGTGACGAAGACTTTTTCCACTTAACCCGTTAGCGTAGCAGAGGAGGGACACAGACAAGCGCGACAACCGAGAAAATGTATCTCGCGCATCCCTTCCTAGCAAGTTAAACCCTCACCACGCAATCTTTACGCGAGTCGCGGACTTAAATAGCGGTTTTCCACCAAAAATCGTCAGTCAGTGAGTCAGGTTTCGGACTCGACTTCCACTTTCGATCTTCTCTCTCTCTGATACTCTCTTCGTTAGGATTGGCTCTTGGCTGGATCTCCGCTGTAGACCTGTCATTCAATACTCTCTTCGTTAGGATTGGCTCTTGGCTGGATCCCCGCTGTAGACCTCTCATTCAATACTCTCTTCGTTAGGATTGGCTCTTGGCTGGATCCCCGCTGTAGACCTCTCATTCAATACTCTCTTCGTTAGGATTGGCTCTTGGCTGGATCTCCGCTGTAGACCTCTCATTCAATACTCTCTTTTTGTTCTAATAGGCGCTCGGTCGGATCTCCACTGTAGACTTCGTTGACCGCTTCTTTTTTTTTTACACAGTCGCATAAGACGCGTCACGTCGATCAGTCAATCATCGCCGTCGTTGTACTCTTTTGTCAAATTCAGAACAGAATAAAAAGGAATTATATATATTCTATGGTTTTTTTCGGAGTTAATGAGTCTTCAGGGTATTTTGCGTAATTTTAAGGAATTTTAAGGACTTTTAGGGTATTTTAAGAGATAATTTTAAGCGATTTTAACGCATTTTAAGAGGTATAACAATATCTTGTGAAATTTTGAGAAATATCAAGTGATTTTTCGAGATTTCATCAGATTTTGAATTATTTTAAAGAGGTTTTAAGAAATTTTATAAAACTTATGAAGAATCCTGAAATTACGTTGTTATACTTCAAAAATTAAAAATCCTCAATTATTTGATATAACTTTTGAAATCCTTTAAATCTGAAAACATTTTTAAATTCTTTGATTTAAAATTACTTACAATCCTCTGAAACATTTTAGTAAAATATATAATGATTAAATCTCCTAATTACGACAGAATAGAATGCAAGCAAGAAAAGAGAATGGATTTTATTCAAGACTGGAATATAATAATTTTATCGCATTGCGATTATAATAGATTTCTTTATTATAAATCAGAATATTATTAGAATAGAATGTTTAAAACCTTTTTTTGCTTTTAAAATATGGATTCCAGTAAGAATCCAAATTCAACCGTGGAAGTACGAGTGCTTTTGGAGTAATAAAACTCTTATACCTTACCTAAAGTACTCTAACGTATTTTGGCAATAAAATTAATGTAAAAATAAGAGACCATGGAGTTTACGAGACAGAAAGTTCCTTGATAACGTGAAACGTCAGGGTCGCGAAAAGAATTACAAGTAGTCTAGAGTGAAACTGGTAGAAAATGATACCTCTTTCGCCAGTTTAAACCCTCTTGAACGTGCCTATAGGCTTCGTGCTGAATAAGAATTATTTATTTCAGAAAGAGAGGCATAATTTATTAGGTTGTCATTTTTTTCAAGTACCAAGTATATATAGGTGTCTATCAATACTTTAGAAAAAAAGTAGCATAAATAAAATTGATGTACAAGCTCAGTGTCAAACTGTTCGGAGTCCGGCATATGTAAAATATTTCCTATTGTCCTGCAGCAGTTTTATTTAAATTCCGAGAAAGCAAAACTTTGTATCCAATTAAAAATTTAATGCGGAAAATGTGACAAGTGATAATTACTCTAGACTAACAGTTTCGAACATTATCTCCAGAGAGTTTAGCTTTCTGAATGTAATAAGTAGTTTCCAATTTACACCTAGTTAGTGGAATTGATTTCTCGTTATGACATTACAATAGAGAATAGTGATTTATGTGCATAATTACGTTTCCAGTGAGGAAACAGATGACGAAGGTTGTAGCTATGTGTATAGATGTCGGTCTTCTGTTCAGGGAATACTTGATGCGCACACCAATATATATATATATATATATATATATGAGTTTCTCGCCTCTGTCAATTCTCTGCTCAATGGCTTTCGCCAAATAAAGAGGCTTTTGAGAGATCACTCGATCAAAAGTGCCTACTTGTTCCAACGAAGTTCTCCCGCGTCAGCCCATATTTATGCACAGGGGATGATCTCAGCGTCTAGTAATTTACCAACCGAAACACCAACTTTACTTTACTCTCTTAAAAGCTTTTCTCAAAGTAAACACTGCCGCCAGAGTGTTTAAAAATCCGAAAATTTATTATTAATGAGCAGTTTGCATTTGATTAATTGATTTTTCAATGCAAGTAAAATGCATCTAACGCTTTTCAGCACACATTTAAATCTGGAATCTTATCACTTCTTAATTAAAAAATTTGTATCTTGTGTATGATCGAATTCAAATTAAAATATAGAGAGTGTTCGTACTTCCTGCCGTAGATGGAAATTTTCTATTCATTGGAAGGGAAGCTACGTCACACGATTTTCTTTTGTTTATATACTTAGTTTTGACACCTACTTTTATTTAAACAAAAGAAAAGAAAATGAAGGATTTCATGAATGATAATAACAAAACTATATTAAAATTTTATTTGGAAATTTATGCTGAATTTACTATTTTTATTCTATTGCTCAGATTTGTTTTGTCCAAGAGCATGAAATTCTTTATCGAATTTTTTATCGAATAAATGACTCGCAGGAACGCGTACTTTACATATTTCGAATAGAAAAAATTCTTATAATGATGTGTAAATAATTGTTAGAATAGGAAAGAAAACAAATTGATATGGAAAAGCAATGAAATCAGTGAGTTAACGTTAATTAAATTTGTACTCCTATATGACCTCGTCAATCAAATGTCCGAACACCAAAAAGTCACTCACATTGTTCTTCAGTATAAAAATATGCAATCAAAAACAAAAACGAGTATATGATTTATAGCGTTATGTTGAATAAAAAAATGGATTTTCAAGAGGAAAAATTGAGAACAATATGTATGTATAGGTTTATAAAATAAGTGTAATAATAATAAATCATAATAAATTTTATAAACATAAATAGATTTTCTTACACATCATAAAAAAATATACGAATTTCGACTTTTGGTTTGTGAGTTGATATTATATATATGGCGTATTCTTTTACAAATCGAACAGACAATTGACCGACCCATTTTTGATTGAGCTAATAATTTTTTTACGGG
>JAUESI010000008.1:6840934-6856730 GCA_032275145.1 Synergus laeviventris | reverse complement strand
ACGCATGAAGTTAGCTGAAATCCATGTCTTTTTTAGAATAGGAAATAGGAATAGGAATAGGATAAATTGACTACTATAAATCTCGATAAATTTCCATGTTAAACGATGTCAATAACTGTCGTGTTTATTATCGCGCCAGGACAATATAAGCATGAGCACTCGCATATCTGATTCCTTCACGAAATATGCCTTTTATCGTGCACTTTCTCTGTACTTCAAGGCATATTCATCGACAATAACGCACGCTTACTGAGCGTTAGGAGCGTTACACGCTTAAAAAGTGTATAAGGTATAAGCTCAAGGCCGTTGGGGATAAGTTGATATAGGTATGTATATATATATGTACAGTAACAGTAGAGCAAAGCTCACGGATAAGTTTACCGCAAAATATCGAAATCGAATGTCGCGGTTTGAGTCCTCTGGTTGTGGACTTGTGGAAGATACAAGTGTTCAATGTCCAAGTTTGGCTACAGGACCAGATATTTAGTGACCACAATTTATTCGAGGTGTTTCGACTCTCTATAGTTGCTCGAGAGAACATCAAATATTTATACGTAATTTGTGTACTAGAACACCAATTGTATTCAACGACTGCGTTCAAGCGAGTCATCTTCACTAATAGAATATTAAGCTGTAAGTCAAAGGCAATAAAATTGATGTGTCATTTTAAAAATCTAGTTTAGCGTTATATTAGTGATTATGCGGAATCTCCTAATCGGATCATTTTGAAAAACAGTTGTGTTAACATGTTTTTTTTGGGTTATGTAAAGGGAGAAATTTAGATTTAAATATGTATAGTACACTCAAGCTTTGCGGATACCGTAGATTGAAAACTTATTATTCAGTGACTTATTTCTAACCACTGAATGAGTGGAATTATTTAAAATTAGTAGAAATGCTATTAACAAGATAAGTAATGAGATACGGTAAGGAGTTAACAAAACGTGTTCTTCGTGGTGTTTTATCAATAAGAGGAGTTATTATACCTTGGAGAATATAAAAGTTTCTAGCCTACAAATGTATAAAGGAATGATATTATGATTACTGCGGTACATGCAAAGGGGGCATTAGAAATGCTGCAGGAAGCACAGGAAGGAAATGTGCCTCGAAATAAATAAAAAGAAATCGTGATTCCTAGGCTTCGAAATCTTAAGGGTGGATTTTCCAGGGCCAGGATCATAGCAGTCAACGTCAACGTCAACGTCGCCGTGTTCGGCGGTCGGCATCTAAGGTCAGACCACACAGTTACAGCGACTTAATCTTGATTCACACGCGAGAAATTCAACCTAAGTTAGATCGCACTCCGGGTCAAGGTACAAGCTCAACCCTTGCACGCACTTGCTATACTTTCTAACAATATTGTCTACAGCTGGTAATCGCGAGATTCAATACTTTCACTTTTTCAGCTACCTTTTTAAACCCCTGTCATATTGTCACCTCAAAATGTCGTATATTTGTCTAATCGCATACATTGGCAGAGATAATTGAGGCAACTAAGTTGGGAGTTTAACAGGAAATGAGAGAAGGACCTTGAAATGTCTTCTTCAAATCTAAAGACCTCTATTTTAAACAAGAATTTTCTATATGAGAATTTTAAATTTTAAAACCCCGACCCCTTTCGATTTGGCTGACAATGAAACTTTTTTATCATTTTCTATCCTATCGAAAATATATTCAAGAATGTTTTCAAAATGTTTACCTAACCTACAAAAATTATAGGTTTTTCAAAAAAATGGCTTATTTTCAAATGGCCGTAGCTTTTTCAAAAATCGACTTATAGGGACGTTTTTTTTTCAAAATTTGATTTTTAAATGCACTTTTCGAAAAAAAAAATGTTTTTTTTCTGTATCTCATGGGCGAAAGTATGTTGTTCCGCAGTAGGCGTAGGCTAGAAGAAAGAGCACTTTTATCTAGCCTAAGCTTAAAAAATGCGTAACAACCAACTTTCGCCCATCATGGATGGAGAAAAATATTATTTCTTACACGCGCGCGGTGGAAAAATGAAACTCCTGCACGCATGTGGTATCACGGCCGAGACGAAGCCGAAATGGAATACAAATGCAAATACAAAAAGTTATATTTTTCCCCCTTGTAAGAAAATGTACTATTATCTCGAGATGATTGTCATTTTTTATTTTTTTTATTTTCTTTTATAAAAACTTGACATTTTCCGCAAAATCTTTGAAATTTTCAGAGTAGGATATTTTCGTTTTCTATTTTTCTTTTTGAATTGAAAAAAAAATCTAACTGTACTTATTTTTTATAACAATACTCTAAAATTTTTTTAGAATATACAGAGAAGCTTAAAAAATTTGGAAAAAAATTAATTTAATAATAATTAAAAGTGACAGTTATGGGAAAAATTTCACTTATTTTCTTTTTTTTTCAAAAACTAAATTTAAAAACAATGAAAAAAAAAAGATATGATTTGGTCTATTTCTGACTAAATCATAGGCTTGTAAAAATTTTGAAGCAGTTAATTTAGGATGAAGTTCGTTTAACCCAAAAAAATTGTTTATTCAATAATTTTATGCACTTTTTTATCACCGGCACTCAAAAAGTGCACTCTGTTAATCTTATCGTTAAAGAATATTAAAATTACACTGAATCGAGAACATGTAAATTATTTAAACGTGTAAAGAAATAAGGTTATATTGTATTTATATCTACTGTGCGTACAATTATACTTAATAAACTATGTTTTTTTGGTATGTAAACAAAAAGAAGCTACGTATTAAAAAAAAATTCAAACGAATTTCATCACAAATTAACTGCTTTAAAATTTTTTAAAACTTGTGGTTTAGTCAGCAGTGTAGTGTTCAGAGTAGTGTTATGAAAAATAAGTTGAGACAAAAAAAAATTTTTACAACTAAAAAGAAGAATAGAAAACGAAAAAATCCAACCCTGAAAATTTCAAAGTTTTTTTTATAAAAAAGAAAGAAAAAAAAATTTTAAATAAGTCATCTCGAAATTTTCGGTTTCTTTTCGAAATTTTCAAAAAAAAAACTCCTAATATGTCAATTTTTGAAAAAGTTACGGCCATAAAAATTTGAAAAAATTCCGGAAAATGTTTTCGATAGGGTATAAAAAGATAAAAAGTTTCAGCCAAATCGAAATAAGATATTAGGGTCAAAAGTGGTCGATGTTTCATGGAATGCCCATGTATATGCAATTATCAAGATTTGAAAACTTTTTAATTTGAACCCATCTTTACTGAAATTTCTACAAATGTTGATGTTATTAAGTTGGAGATTTTCCAAAGGAATATGATATTTCAATGCCTTCAAGTTTGAACATTTTGAATTGCGAGCGCTTTCAAATTAGGATGATTTATCAAATATCATTGGAACAAATGCTCCCTAGTTTGAAAGTTCAGAATTACTAGCGCTTTCAAATTAGGGTATTTTATCAAATATCAGACGAAGTCCATTAAATCTGTACTTTTTCAAATTCAAAAGCATTTGTATTCCAATGCTTTTATACAAAATCCTGAAAGCTTCTAGTATATTCTGAGCATTAAAAATTGCAAGAATTTCTTAGAACAATAAACTGTGTAAGTTTTTCCAAATTTTTCAGATTAATTAAATTACCAACAACACAGAAAATTAAAGTACATAGATAGGTTGCGACTGAAAAATTCATACTTATTGTACAGTTACTACCTCGTTTGAAAGTTTGTCCTCGTCAAAGCAGTTCAATACAATTAATTTGAATGAACTAAATAAAACTTACAAAACTAAGTAATATACCATTTTTACACATGAGAAAATAAATCCGGTCTAGAATGTATAAAAAATGTATCACTTGCTTTAAATAACTTTGCAGTATAGCTTTTCAATTTCGGAAATGTTGTAGTTAGGGCAAAAATATTGGGCTGAAGTTTCAGACATCTACTCAGACGAATTTTTTTTCTTCACAGTTTCTTACTAAAAAAAATTATTTTATTCACAATAATTTGTTTATTGCGACAGAAAGCATAAGAAATGCTTTTACAAAAAATATTTATAGTTGTTGATGAAAAATATGATAAAAAAAAATTCGTGTCAGTATAGACGTCTGGAACTTCAGCCCAATGGTAAAAATTTGGGAATACTTATACTATAAGTATCAGTAACAGATAGTTAAAAATTGTCATCCTTCCTGGTTCAAATTACTGATAAACGTCTCTACGTGATAAAAAAATGGTAGTAAAATATTTTAAAATATGTAGAGAAAACTTTAGCCTTCATTCCCTATTTATGTTCAAAGGTCTAATGAATTGAAGGTCAAAGGCGCTGAAACCAATACTTTAAGAAATGTTCTCACAACCAATTGATTTTCTTAATTCAAGTAAAAGTGGTTTTTTGCGTCTGATTTTATCGACTCTGGCACGCAGCGTTCTTAAAGCTTTTTCACCATCCGTGTTGAAGCACCTTAAAGTAAAATCAACTCAAAGCAGGCAGGGTAGTTAGGTTGTTAAAGTGCAACGATTATAATACTGATTTATCACCACAATGTAAATCGCGTGTGGCATTTTACATATGCACGTATGTAGTATTAGATACGGAGAAACGCCTCAAGGTTATCAGAGTTTCGGTGAAGTTTCGATCAAACCTCACTCTTCTCTGGAATATACTCACGTGCGTGCATCGTCAAGACGACACAAGAACACGCGAAAAGCTTCCAACTCGCAGAAAAAGGTTGAAATGGGTTGAAATAGGTTCAAATTCAGAGACATTAGGCCGAAATTTTAATGTTAATTGATTAGTTCAAGACCTTCCATCATCCAGAAATACCGGGAAATTTCATGTGAAATCAAATACAAATTAATTACAAATCTAAATTCAATCGATCTTTTAAGGTACAAACTCACAATATATTAGAAGAATTCTCTAAACGTCAAAACAAAAAGTGCAAACGAATATACGAGTTAGAAAAGTTTTAAATCTAAATTGTTTGTTTCAAGGCTTTTAAATGGTATTTTTGTAATAATAGCAGCTCTTTTTTTATTGGCTGGAGATTCGAGATTTGATACACGTGTTTACTCCTAATAACAGTATTTAAAAGTCTTAAGAAAATCAGTTTGAAATCTCAGGGAAATCTAGAGAGTAAAATATAAATTTTATGAGTAATTGCATATATTTTCAAGATATAACAGTTAATGGAATAAAAAATGTGAAGGAAATACTTGATATAATTGAAGAATTATATGAAATTATGATTCACAAGCTAGCTTTTTAATGAAAAGTTTCAAACTAACAGTTACATGATTTTGCAGGGATTATACCAAACAAGGAATAATTAAATAGGATTTATGCAAAAGGAGATTATAGAGTTATTAAATTACATTAATTCCTCTAAGAAGTTTTCCTTTAATGCATACTTTAGTGGGCTTTTACTTCGCTATTTGAAGACTATGAACACAGAGATTGCTCAAATTTTCAGGTATATATAGCTTGAAAAAACTATTTACACTAGACTAGGCATTGCAGCATCACATACCGCGTGGCCTCGGGAAGCAAGCTGAACGATAAAGCTTTAAAGAGAATTTGTGATGAAATCTCTTCATCCATTTTCAAAATCTCTTAAAGTTCAGAGATTTTGAGTGTTGATACCTCTATATAATCTATATTTAGAGAAAAATCGCGATCGATATTCGGCTCCATATAAGCCTAGCTTTTTTCTGTGCATTGGACATAATTTATTTTCTCAACTGTTAAAAAAGAAATGCGTGATTCTTTTTATAATTATTTATTCCCAGTGATACTGAAAGAGAAATCCCATGAAAAGTGCGAATAAAAGCTAGAACTGAAAATACTTCTAGCAAAAAACTGGGATTGTGCTATTTGGCGCAAGAATCGACTTTTCCGTCTGGATAACTTTCCTTTCAGAGTCGTCCAATTTCATGGAAAACTGTTAGACAGAATTTCATGTGTATGAATATTTATGCCATTGTTAGTTCATATGGATGCATATTCACTTATAGAATACATTAAAACAACACTTTTCAAACAAAATAGAAACAAAGTAAAGGATACACAAAGAATAAAATAAAAGACATTATCTTTTGACTTTGAATTGAAAAATGGTTGCTATCAAAGACATTTGCTAGACAAAGAGAAATTTTTCTTTCAACTATATATTGTAGTCCTAGGTATAAAGCAGTTGAGTTCTTTTCTTTTACTTGAATATCTTGATTTCCAATGTTTGGTAGTTTTTGCTTTTTTCCTTTGAAATCGACTTCCTGGATTTGAACGTTTTGTCAAAGAGTCTTCAATTACACATTCGTGGTATTGAGACGCTTTGGGACTAAATCGAGCTTGCACTAGGTCATTGGTGTTTTTATTGCAAACTACAGCAATAACACCACTATATACCCTTTCCGATTACACAAGGGAGATTATTTTTAGATTCACTCCAGTCTCGTTATTCTCGAAAAAAAAGAAATGCTCAACAAAGAAAGCCTACTTTTAATTGTAAAAATAATTGCAAGATACTTTAAACTTCTAAGTTTGTAAAGAGCTAGACTACGATTTCACGTCTTCGAAAAACATTGATTAAATTGTACTAAAGCCCGAATCCATGCACGAAAACTTTTTTTTAAATCGAACTTCTCTTCAAATTTGAATACATTTGTCCTTTTGCCATGAACTAAAAACCTCGATTTCAGAGATTCTTGTGCAGGATACTTTTACACTTTTTTCGCATGCAGATGTTTATTAATAAAATCGAGTTTAACTTGAAATCAGGATATAAAGAAATACCGCATTGAATTGTACGTTTAATGTTTATTGCTTCAGCGAAAAAGTAGTTAAACTTTCTCATCGACCCTTGACATACTAAAGGTGCACAAACTCTAGTATACGATGCGCATATGTGGAATGTTTTTATATAGGAATTTACGTTAGAGTGACATCAATTTTATGTTCTCGTCAAGTACAAGCATTCATGTTGTGCACTGAAATATTCTTCTTTGAAGAACGATCCCAATTTTTCAAAAAATAGCTAAATTTAAGTGAACTGCTTTTCCTCAGTTGAGAGAAATAAGATTTTATTCCTAAAATAGAAAAATCTGTGGGTTTTAAAAGTTTATAAACTCCAGCTTAGTTTGCATCTACAGAATGGGCTGACTAATCTCACCCACTACTACTGAAAATATGGTTTTGTCGAGACATTTAAGTAATAGGTGTCTGGTTATACTCGTTTTTTCTACTTAGAACAGAGTCATCGCAATACCTCAAAAAGTGAAAAAAAATACCATTAAAAAATAGTGAAAGGGTGGTAAAAAATTGAAACAAACGTAAACCAACAAACCAAAGGTACTAAAAAATTTAGTTAAAAGCAAAACAAGTCGATATCTATTATAATAATCTAGAATTTGATAAAACAAAAATTTGATATTAATGTACTTTCAACAATTTTGAGTAAAGCGGTAGAAATTGAAGAATTCCAAATTTAAAAATTTCAGATTGAAAATTCAATACTGCTAAAGAAAAACAAATTGTATTCCACTTCATATCCAATTTCCGAGATTCCATTTTTAAATTTCACTTCTGGCCCTGGTAGTATATTTTCATTCACGTTACTTTCACATTCTAGGATCGGTCTTTACTTTTACTGTGCCGAAGTGAATCTAATCTGCACTGAGTGAAGAAATTATGCACTCTTTAGATTGGATAAACAATGTCTGACTATTTGGCACCCTTTCCAGTGGAATTCTCCAGTGACACAGATTTAGCTGCATGACTCTGTCAGGCCATTGACTTAGATATTCCTGTCTAAAGTGACACTTAAGATCGATTTCCCCAGAAAGCATTTTGGCTAGACAATTTCCATATCATAAATAAGTCACTCAGAGAGTCAGTGATGCGAAAACACTTCGATTCCTAGAAATACCGACTGTACGACTATACCGCTTCCAGTAGTTTTAAAAAGTAAGATACAAAGAGAGCAGACAATAGCTCGTTGATGTATCCACCCCAGTCCACGTTGATCGTGCGACTTGACATATATTTCCATGTAAAGGGTGGACTATTTTTGGTTTCGAGGAAGGCATACCTACGTCGGGGAATAAGGGATAGACATAAAAGTGTGTCCGTGTAGTATTCTGTGCATGGGTGAGCAACAAGAAGTGGGAGTGAAAGTGAGACAGGGGATGTAAGGAGGGGTAGGGGATGAAACGAAATGAGAGAAGGAAGGAGGCAGCGACTTGGAGAAGTATCGGAAGTGAGATGAGACGTTCCACGGGCTGCTCTACCACTGCAGTAAAACGATACTGCAGAGCCATCATACATATGTGACGCGATCCGAAAAAAGGGACCTACTAGGCAAAAAATCGATTTTAAGATTATAATTATTTCTATAAGTTCTTTAACTGATATTTTTAGAGGTGTAATCAGAAATTTGTATCTGCATTATTTCACAATATATAAATTATTGAAAGAGAGTCTTTGAACGCGTGCAGCGCGACAGAGATTTCTTCAATCTCTCAAATTTGGATTTTTATTAACACTTCTGGAATTCCCTTGGTTTTTAACGGATTTTAAGTTAACATTGATTAAATTTTATTATTTTATAATTGGAAAACTCTTAATTTCGATTTGCTCATTTGCTATGGATTCTTTTTCAGTCATTTAAAATTGAATGTATATAGTTCGCAAGAATATTCAATTAAGATTGTAATTAACAATCAATTAGCTAACCGTATGGAAATATAAATAGAACACGTAGTATATACGCGAAGAACGTAATAAATATTTTATTACTTTGAAACAAAGTGCAATATATAAATAGTGACAGCAATTTACAAAGATATGCTGTGCTACATTTTGCAATGGAGCTTCGCGATATTTCGACTTTTATTACCCAGATTTATATAATAGGCCCCTTTATATATAGGTATCAAGTTTATAAGTCTCAGGAAGAGTTATTAAAATGAATAATCCGGCGTCATAAATGTTGTATTATCAAAGTAACTTTTAATTTAAAATTTCTACATATGACCGATATTCATCGAGTGGAACGATGCTTGACCAATGTTAATCTATTAATCACTTTAAACTTTCTATAGGGTTATCCGCTTTATTCATTCTCTCTCCTCGCTTCAAAGAATGTTCAAAAGTAATTTCAGATACATTTACATAACTGAAATTTGAAGTAAAAATTTAATTTCTCTTTATTGTACGTAATTAAATATTAAGAAGAGAGGAAAATACGAAAAACTGTTTCTGTATGGTATACTATACAGATATTAGTTATGCAGATTAGAGTATATTACTAAAATATACTAATAAAATCTATTCATCCGCAATTTATTGGTCGTATATATTAAGAACCGTTTAAAGTTTTTATGAAATTCCTTAAAGTGACTTGAAATCTTTATAAAAAGTGACAAATATATATATTGTCTTTGAGTCTATATAGTATTATTTGTCAATAAAGTTGCCATTTAACTATCGACAAGTCGAGATTAAATAAACATACTCGCGCTCGATATTATATATTATTCATGTAAAAATTACAACATTTGTTTTTTAATTCAGAAGAAAAGAGAATTTTATTTGCTTATAGGTTCTATCATCCTTAAGGAACACATTCTCATTAGGACACTAACGCTTTGCGCTCTAGAATATTTGGTAGTCGAGTTTCGATGCTTCATATTATTTTTGTAATATTTTCTCATATCTCGTGTTATTTGGCTCCAAATTTGAATTTTTGATTTTTCAAAACAATTCAAAAAGTTGTGCTAATCTTGTAGTGTGTCCAAAAAGCAAAATTTTTCAGCTCTACCTTTTTTTCCATGTCGTGCGTTGTTTAGCTTTAAATTTTGATTTTCGTTTGTTTTTTTGAATTTTTAAAATGAAAGAAAAAATAAAGTGGTCTCAAAAATTTTCAAAATGCTCTATCTTTTTGAATTTGTATCCAAAATGACTGGCAAATGAACTTGATCTTAATTTTAGTGCACTAAAGGCCAACCCAATCGATCAATACTTTCAAAAGTTATAGTGCTCACAAACTAAAAATCTAGAGACACACAGACAGACACCTTCGTAAAAACGTTCGTTTTTAGGTTCAAGGGTCAAAAGATGTGGATACTTGCCAAAAAATGGGGGGGGGGTCAAAATTTACACAAATCTAATATATACTCTGATGAGAATTTAAAAAATATCTAATAACTAGAAATCGCGTGTGTTGTTATACACTCAAAAAAACGTACCTATAGTTAAATTAACTAGAATTATAGTTAAATATGCCCTTACACTGAAAAAAGTCTTTGGTTGTGACAACCACAGCAATAGTAAAATATGTTACAACTTATACTCATCTGTGGTTGCCACAACCAAGATTTTGATTGACAGAACTATTATGAAATAGTTGTGGCAACTATTTAATAATAATTGCCACAACCGCGTGCGGTTCTGTCAATAAAAATCCTGGTTGTGACAACCACAAATGAGTATTTGTACCATATATTACTACTTCTGTGGTTATCACAATGGAGTTTCTTAAGTGTACTATTTTTTCTGGTTAAAGTAATCAGAATTCTGGTTATTTTAATCAGAATTTGTAGTTAAAACAACTAGAATGCTGTTTAAATCAAGCAGAGTTCTGGTTAATTTAACTAGAATAAATAGTAAGGGCATATTTAACCATAATTCTAGTTAATTTAACTAGTCGTTAAAAAATGGTTCGATTGGAATCCTTACGTGAAAATATATGTAATGAAACAGATATTCATTCTTCGCTCATCTACATTTAAAGGGGTTGAAAATTCACCAGATGGCGATATTAAATATATCTTGTCTTCACCCTCTATCTCAAAGAACCCTCACGGAGAAAAATGGATATCTTGTATAGTGAACTATGTGACAGCCATCTAAGGTATTCAGTCTAAGTATCTGGATATTCAGCCTAAATATCTCAGATAAATATTTAGATACTAAGTTTGAATAACGATATAATTAGGCTGAATATTTATATATTTAGGATGAATATATATATATATATATATATCTGTAATTCAATTTATTGACAATCTAGATGTTATAAGTTTGAGTATCCAGTTTTCTCCGTGCTTAGTTTCCGAACCATTCGATTCTCTGACAAGTCTTTTATTTGTGTCGAACAAGAACATACATTGGAAAAGTGAATTCATCTTTTAAGTTAAAGGGCAGTAATTCAAGAGAAGCTCAGTGGAGGCAATAAAAGGCCACGCAATGCAAGGAAAGTCAAGGGTCGCATGTTTACGGAAGCTGCAACCAGATACATGTACTTGAATGCTATAGGATGTCGTGAAATCCCTGATACGCCCCTGATATGAGCTAGGAATGGAAAAGGGGAAAGAGGGGTAGTTGTATTTTCGATCAGACGGGAGTCTGCTGGAGAGACCAGAACGCGATAGGGTTAAGGCCGTCTCGCTCGATCGTTTCCGGGACTATTCGGCCGCTTCCGCTGGGTCATTAGGTCAAATCCACGGAGCATGGGGGTCAAGCCCACGTTACATGGGGTAGTCATACCCGTTATACCCGTTATACTCGTTCACAATGCAAACTTTACACAACCCACCCTCCTCCCACCCTGCATTCGTCGCACGAGGAACGTCTATTTTTAGATACCTCCAAGCGAGGAGGCAGCAGGAGGCGTCGAGCGGGCTGCAGCCTGCTCGACGCCTTCATTCAATTTTGAATTTGGCGACGAGGCACAACAGACTCGTGGTCAGTGACGAAACTCAATTTGTCTACCCGATCTAAGAACATACTGTTCACTATTCTAGAATGATCTAATTTCTATGATACCTAAACTGTGTCTGTGATATACCACATTCTTTCCACATGCTTTAAAGAACATTTATCGACGCGGTTGAATTCAGGATATTTCAGAAGTTGGTCGACTTTCCGACATGAATGAAAGTTGAAATGTTTCAAATCCAACTTTTGGATAATTAATATCTTTGGGATTTTGTGTGTATTTATCAAAATTACTGGCAGAAATTGACCTCGCCTTTCCTGGAATTTCAAGGGATTTTCAGAAGAATTTAAAAGAGTTATTAAAAGGATTTCCCTCGACGAAGATATGGTTTCTGTGAATTTCATCGAAATCAACCTTAGGGTAACTTCGTTACGATTTTTTCAGTAACCTGAAACTTAATTTTAGTTACTTTAGTGTTACTTTGTGTTTTTTGTGTATATCTTTTTTGTATTGTCCATTTAAATTTTTCTTCTAACAAAAAAGTTTTTTTTTTAAGTTTTGTTTAAAATAATATTTTTATGAATTATTTATACTTTTATTATAATAATAATAAATAATTTTATTAATCTTATATTAATTACTGTTATTTAAAAATCTTTTAAATTTTAATCTTTTAAAAATCATCCTCCAATGTTTAAATCTGAGTAAATCATTTGTATTTCTGTAAATAATAACTCCGGAAAATAATTAAACTCCCATTAATATTCTAATCAGTAATTTCATTAAGATAATGTTTTTACTGTTCAAGTGATCCCGAGAATATAATTATCTACGATTGGATCTGTAATTTTTGTCATCACTACATGTTCTTAATTTTGGTTATCCATATTCAGAGATTCAATCAGTTGTTCTGTTTAAAACAATATTTTCCGCAATAATACGAGGAAACTATCGGAAATGGATAAATGTCCCATTTATTTCAATTGCGATGCAAACATGAAATCCGACGCAATATATATTATTCCATAATTGCTATTATGTTCAACCATTATCGTTTTTATTGCATAGCGACAGTAAAATACTGAATATACTATACCATATCCCTAGCTATTATAATATTACAACTATAATAGAAAAAAATTAATTAGAAACCGTGAAAAGTTCAGAGAGAAAAAATGTATAATTTTATTCAACTGAATATTTTACATTCGAAATGAAAAACTGCAGAATATAAATGTTCAGGAAAGAAGGAATAAAAGAAAGAAAAGTAGCTAAAAATTTAAATAATGATTTCTTACGATTATTCTACTTATATTCTTAAATATTGACGTGTTGGAACGTTAAGAAGTAAATAGCACTTTGTTAGTATGTATAGACGAAAACAAATGCGGTATCAGCCTGCACCAAGGCCTTAGGATTTAAATACAGTAAATCTAACCATATTTATAATAGTAATTGTACCCCAATCACATCATCTAAAAGCCTAAAAATAAAGAGTAAAAAATAATATGGAGCAAGATAAACTATTTTATTCGTACACCTGCTAGGGTAAAATATTAATTATATCGTTAATTTCTCATAAGTTTTCTATATCTACATTAGGGTTGTTCAAAAATGTATGGCAAAACTTTTTTGTTGCTGAGAGTGTCGATCCCCTCAATTTAATTCTAAATCCGAAAAAAGAAATGTCCTATTTTTTTTAATTTTCATTGGAACACGTGCCCATTTTGACTTGAAGTTTCCCATGTAAACTGCATGAGGAAAAGTCAATTTTTCACAAAATTGACCTTCTGAGCGTTTTATTCACGTTTTTCTTTAAATAAAAATTATTTCTATTAGTCTAGTGGAATATTTATCTACATTTGGGGGGATCGAAACTCTAAAGAAAAAAGAGTGTTTTTTAGCCACCCTAATCTACATACAACATGCTTTTACAAATCCACACCCTTGATGTTATCATAAGCAAATCTTACATTCATAAATTTCTTAAGTAACATACATTTCAAAGGTTAAAAAAATATCTCTTTGAATCTTTCTGCTAATTTTAATACTTATATTTGGAATATTTATAGAAATCTGGATTATTATTATCATATTGATAATATCGAAACTGCAGTAAACTATACAGTCGAAACTCTATCCTGTGCTGAGTTTATAGTTTATATATATGATCTTGTGGAAACTTTTCGAAACCTATATCCTAAGTTTGAGATCGACTCGAACACATCGAAAAACCAACTGATTGAGCTAGAGAGAATGTATGTACATATAATAATGTATATATGTATGATACATGAATAGATATATATATCCTTAAATATCCGAATTTCTCTATACGTAATTGTTATATATTTCTTAATTATCTTTGTTAAATTTTTTAGATCAAATTAATACCCACTCATTGTCAGATAAAAGCTTTTATACCGTAATATTGGAAATATAGAACTTACTATTTTTTATGTTTTTATGAACTTTTCGCATTTCATGTACGTAGAGAGAATTTTCTCAGAGTATTTTATATATGCGCAAAAAACGTGTTTTAATCCACTGTAACAGACTTCATAACAGAAAATAATGATAAACCGTACGCTGATGTAAAATTAAAATAGCCGTTTTTTATAATCTAACGAGAAACGCGGAAGAGCAATCTCATTCTGTATTATTTACAAACCGAAAGTGGAAGAATAAAAACTGAGCTAAAACGGAAAACTGAATTAAAAAAGAAAAACTCTTTATGTATTTTTAGATGATGTGTTGCAAAGTGGAGCTCGGAGTCGTTATAAAAAGGTACAATTTAGCTGACCTTGGAAATAATATTTCGTTATTAATGTGACTCATACAATAATTATTTCCCTTATCGAATTTCACACGCCCGCTTCGCGAAAATCGCGAAATACCTTGGGAACGATCTCCATTGATAAAGTAGTTGTAGGTCAAGTACGCACATATTTTAGTAAAAAAATTCTTATATAAGCTCTTTTCCAACATTAAAAAAAACAAGAATTTCGACGACAATTAAAATTTTTTCCATATTTGCGACGCTCAGTGAGCCTCTTCATGGTACGGAAGAAAAAATGTCGTAGTGCACGGTTAGAAAAAAAAGTAAAAACTTCCGCAAACAGAATGAAAGATCTTGTCGGATAGAGGCACGCGTCTTTCATATGTTTTGTCCCTAGTGTGCAAAACATTGCAATATATATGTCAGGGTTCCTTCGTGCAAGAGTCGGCGTTTCAGCGAACAGAGGCCCGCATTGTGTAAAATGATAATCACAATAGCCTCTAAGGCAAATGACTGCATATGGGAGACTATAATTAAAACAAGTTCTCAAAGTCTATATTATATTCTTTATAACTTTTTCTTTCACTTCAAAAGAATAAAATAATGCTAAGTGAAATTGAAATATTTAAAACGAAGAAGGGTGCGAAATGTACCATAAACCAAAATAGCAAAGTCCCGCATATCGTGCTTTCGTCTCGTGCAAGCTCTTTGATAATACTATATCGCGTCCAGAGTCAAAAATGTGCTGTCCGAATTTCAAACTGTGCAGTCCGAAATCAAAAAGGGTGCAGTGAAAAGTTTATGGATTTCCAATTAAACAAAAAACTGCATACAAGAAAAATTTTAGATTACAAGATAAATATATATGTCAACGTATGTCACACCCGTACAGTTCTGACCAGGCCCTAATTAGGATTTCTATTTTCAATTAAAATATTTGTATATGGTATAATTAGGCATTTATAGGACAACGATATAATAGTCCTGACTGATTAATCCCAATCTTACATTGGTATTCCTACCTTAAAATTATGTAATAAAACTAAGATATTGTTGATAATGAAACAGGGCCTTGAAGATTTTTCCACGTCAAAGCCAAACACCGGGCAAAAATAGGAAAAGATCACAATTTTCCACATTTAATTATTGATGAAGAAAGTAAAAGATGGTTATATTTAAATATATATTTAAAAATTAATTCGTGACAAACACGGACATAGTTCTAAGAACTTTAGGCAGGTTCTTGATGAAAATTATTATTACAATACATTTTATGATTATATTTTTTTCAAAATTTTTAATAAGTACAGATTTATAGGGATTTCAAAAGATCTCAAAGAATTTCAAAAG
>JAUESI010000008.1:6800417-6834068 GCA_032275145.1 Synergus laeviventris | reverse complement strand
TCAAAAGATTTCAAAAAATTTTAACAGAAGAACTACTTCAAAATCTTGAAACTTTTTTTAATTTTTTGAGATTCCTTAAAATCCTTTCACATGCTTTGATAACTCTGCCATTTCTTCAAAATTCTTAAATTTTTTATATTCTGTTAAAGTCCATCCCTTGGACTAATTTACAAAATATTTTTTAACAAAGAAAAATCTTGAAACTCTTTTGAATTTATTTGAAATCCCTTAAAAACTCTTTAAAATCACTTGAAATCTCTAGAATACTTAATACAATAATTGTTTGATTACTTAAAAATCTGGAAATGGATTCGAATTCTTTTAAAATTCTTTAACATCACTTGAAATGTATGGTATTTAAATGACTTTAAATTATTTTTAAATCTCTTGAAATCTATCGCTTTTTTTCTTGAAATCCTTTAGGAAATGTTGATATCTTTGATATTTTGTAAGATTTCTTAAAATCCTTTTAAATTTCCTAGAATCACTTCAAATTTCTTCAAATCCCTTTAAGATTCCTTAAAATCGCTTTTGAAATCTTTTTTGAAAATCCTTAATGATTCCTATGAAATACCTAAAAAGAAACTTTAATTATAACATACTCTAAAATTTTGAAACTCCCGTGAATTCTTTGGAGATTCTTTTAAAATTCTTTAACATCACTTGAAATCTATATTGAAATGGCTTTAAATGATTTAAAATCACATAAAATCACTTGAAATTCTTTTAAATTCCCTAGAATCACTTAGAATGAAAAGGAGATTACAGTACCCTCCCACTTATTGCAATAGTCTGGGCTGGGACTGGAATTTGCGTTAAGTAAGTTTCAGCACTACATCAAACATTGTTCTTGACAGTTGAGTAAACAAGTAGGAGAGGAATATTCAGAGGTGTCGGGAGTGGTCGAAAAGCAAGTAGGGGAAGTTGCAATATAGCTGGTATTGCAATAAGTGAGAGGCTACTGTACTTCCCTTCAAGTCCATTTGTCCTAGAAAATATCAAATATAAATCGGCGATTACAATTGTGTATGTAAGAGAGTAAGCTCATGACTTTCATTTCACTGCACAGCTAACATACATCTCTTTCATCTTTCAGCTGTTCAACTTCTTCAAGTTCCACCGCTTACTTTTAAACTTTCGGGCTGTGGCTTTTGAACGCAATGAAGTTGAAAGTTGAAACACTTGCAAGATAGAAGATCTTAAGTTTTAAAGCTTTCAAATCGAAATTTTCATACCGTGAATACTGCAAGTCTGGAGCTTTGAACACTTTTATATCGAAAAACTTAAAGTTTTTAATTGTTAACATTCGTGGAATTTGAAGTTGAAACTTTAAAATTGAATAGATACACTTTATTCGTGCCTTCAGGAAAGCAAATGCGAGTTCAATAAACTAATTTAATAAACTTAATTTCTATTTTTACTATCTTTATTTTATTAAGTTAAAATTCAACGAGGTCTGGGTCTTTACTCTATATATTAATGTTGCTGATTACTCGAACTGTTTGCTGCTCGTTTTATATACATTTATATAGCTATAATATCGACTGCTCTCAATAATTTATCGATCAGAAGTCGATGCTCGTCCCAGTTTTTTCACCTATCATTTGAAACTTCTATCTTCAGGATATATCATGTCATTTTAATGCTATAATATTATAAAAGTAACTCCTGTCAACATGAACTTTGATATGCGGAAAAATGATAGAACACCTGATTTTAAAACAAAAACTACATATAAAAATATGTATATAAATATAAAGCAGATAGCAAAAATATTCTATGAAAGGGAAATTCATTGCAGAGAGAGGTAAATCAATAGCGATTAAAACTATTTAATTGCATGGAAGTTGGAAGCTTTAGCTACGTCGAATTTCGAAAATTATCTCAAATTTCTGTAATGAAAAGTTACAAGGTGTTTCTCCCGAGATATTTAATTCAGTAAAACTTTCATAAATACAATTATTGATAAATTGTATGTCAAGCTCTACTTTTGAAGTTGCTACAAGATGAAACTTAAAAAATCCATTAGTGTATTACACAATTCCTTTATGATTCTGTGAAAAAGAATAAAAATTATGGTCTGCCATTATTCAATGGGTTTTTGTGGGAAAGTCGGATTTTCAGAAGAAAATATATGAAGTAAAAGGAATGAAAGGAATAACAAATTTTATTTCAAATATGAATCGTATTTGTCTTTATAAATAAAGTAAGCGCAGAGAACGTTTATGATCGTTACCTAACAGCATCACTTGAAGAAAAGATTCTTTAAAATTTGTGATCGTTAAAATTAATGATTCCTCCCCATTTATCGTGAATAATATCGAATCTAGGACCTTGAATAAGAAAGGGAATATTTAATCGAGAGTTTCCAAACTCTGGGCTTGATCGTCCAGATAAAGGATTATAGTTTTCGGACAGCAGCCTTGGATCTGTGACTATGATAACTAACTCAACTCACCTTGTGAACGGGTCGCTGCTATATAAATTTATGCATTGCATTATTTTTCATGGAAGTTGATGGTCAAAGTTTCAGGCAGAAAATTATATTTTAAGGCATATTCTTAACGTCGATTATCTTTTATTTTTATAAAAAACTAGCACAAATTTACCCAGCCTTGCTCGAGATTTAAGGAATTTCAAGAGATTTCAAGAGAATTTTAAGGCATTTTAATTAATTTTAAGAAATTTCAAATCGTAGGGCTAATTCTTCCGTTTCGTAGAGACGAAAATACATATAGCCTAGTTTTATCAAAAATAAGTATTATTGCGAGCGTAAAGCAGGGCCAACTGTTTTAAGTTTAGGACTGCACGTCAAGATTAAAAAACGATTCTGGATTCATTACTTACAATATTTGATTACTTAACTAGTTCCTTTTCTGACAAAAAACGGGAGTTTCAAAATTTTAGAGTATATGTTATTTAAAGTTTTTTTTAGGTATTTCAAGAAATAGCAGAATTATCAAAGTATGTGAAAGGATTTCAAGTAATTTCAAGTGATTCTAGGTAATTTAAAAAGAATTTAAGAAATCTTAGGCGATTTCAAAGATATCAAAATTTTTTAAAGGATTTCAAGAGAAAAAGCGAATTAAATAGATTTCAAGTGATTTTAAAGAATTCAAGAGAATTTCAAGGGATTCTAAGTGATTCTAGGGAATTTAAAAGGATTTAAAGTGATTTTATGTGATTTTAAATAATTTAAAGTCATTTAAATAGATTTCAAGTGATGTTAAATAATGTTTAAAGAATTTAATTCGAATGAATTTCCAAGTTTTTGTATTAAGCATTAAGTATTCGAGAGATTTTATTTTATTTTTTTTATTTGTTAAAAGTAATAATTCATAATGAAGATTTCCGTCATTATAATTCGAACTTAAGAAACCTAGAATACTGCAAGAGCGTGAGAAATAAAAGTTTTATACAAAGTTTTCTAATGCTCGACCTTTTAAAATGACTGCTGCAGCAGTGGTTTTGGTATCCAGTGTCGACTCGAGTTGGTACTTTACCACGGAATCAATGAAGTAAAGTCCGATTGTGGTCTTGAGAAAACGACAACGATGATTTCTCTTGTAAGATTTTACTCCTTTTTTTGTCCCTTCTGAGATAGAAGGGTCGAATGAACAAAAGTCCTCATAAGTGTAGAGAAAAAAATGATGAAAAAAAGACGACAGAAATAAATAGATTCATTTATAATATTGAAACTGAATAACTTTCAGTCTTTTTCAAAAGAAAAATGCTAATATTTTTCAACTAAAAGTATGAAAAACAGTGAAACGAAAATTAATCTTAGATTGAATCCATTTTAAACCAGGACGGTCCTATTCGAAAAAATTTGCCAAAAAATATATGTGGTTTAATTGAACAAAAATTTGGGTTTTTTGAAAAACAAAGTAAAAAATGCAAACATCCATGACTTCGTAGAAAATCTTGTTTACAAAAATCACAAAAATACGTATAGCCTAATTTCCTCTAAAAAGAAAACATATTTTGTTCCGAGAGATTCTACGACTTCAAGTGTAGAACCTGTCTGATTTAAAATATGGATTCGGTTCATAAACTGTTCAACCCAATGAAATTTATTCGTTATGACTCCTATCAGGATTTGTTTGGATATTAGAGTCTACTTCACTTAGGCAAGTCGATGATATGAGATTTGATAGGAAAAGGAGAATTTTATGATCAAAATTTTTTTCACGATCAAACTTGAGCTTCTGTTTTTAATCACGAAAATAAGGAAAAGAAAAAGATGCCTGAAAATCTAGTGAGCCGCGTATAGAAGAAAGGGGTGGTTTAATGGAAGGGGGGGGGGCGAGATAAAAGAGGAAGTAAGAGAACGAGAGGCCAAAGCTCCTATAGAAGGAGGTTACCTCATTTTCTAGTAACGTGTCGCGCCCTGACTTAACGAGATTCAGTCATTTTCCGAGGGAGGGGTTTTTGGCACAGTATCATCTCTTATTCTTATTCGTAAAATCTATCGATCCATGAATGAGACCTTTGAAAATAGAAATACATCTTCCACTTATTAATCAAAGATTTATTGTCCAAAAGTAGCAAAATTACCTGAGAAAAACAGCACTTCGAAAGTTAAGGCTATTTTTAAGTCTAATCGTAAGTCCATCAAAATTCAACTTTAAAGGTGGAAGCTGTATATCTATTAGAGTATATTTAAATTAATGTAAATTAGCATTTTTCTCAACAGTAAAATGCTGTATATATTTGCCTGGAATTTCAGCACTAACATCTCCTGCATATTTTTGGACTATTCTTCCAGAAATTCCTAGCGAAGAGCGAGAATTTCCTAACGAATATTCACGACTACAATTTAATGTTAAATTAAATGTATCAAAAGTTTATGTTACATATTATACTGGAGACTTAAAAAGTCCCCTTTGAGAAATGGATTGAGTTATTCGACTATGACTCTAAGCCGCACAAAATGTCACCCCTTAGTGAAAAGTCCCATCAACATTAGAATTTAGATCAGTGAAGGTTCATTTATCACGATTCATTTGCATTTATTTCCAATGGGACTAAATTACAAGGAATGGACTTTTGCCAACGAGGAATTATTGCAATGGGAACTCCACGTAAAAGATAAAATGGAATTCTACTTTTGAAACAATTAGAGATCCTTTTGCAGGGCCTAAAATGCAGTGAAAAGTTTATGTATTTCCAAGGAAAAAGTTTTAAATTGTACAAATTTAAACAAAAAACAGCATACGAGAAAAAATTTAAGATTACAAGGTTAACAGATATGTCAAGGCATTTCACACCCGTTCAGAAACTGCTCCACTTAGCCATATTTGACATAGGGTTCTGACCAGGCCCTGGTTGGGATTTCTATTTTCAATCAAAATATTTTTATATAATTAGGCATTTATGGGACAACGATATAGTAGTAATAACTCATTAATACCAATCTTACATTGGTATTCCTACCTTAAAATTATGTCATAAAACTGAGATATTGTTGATAATGAAACACTAGGCCTTGAAGAGTTTTCCACGTCAAAAACAATTATGGGATAAAAATAGGGAATTCTCAAAATTTTCCACATTTAATATCTATGAAGAAAATAAACGATGGTTATATTTACACATATATTTAAAAATTAATTGCTGACAAACACAGACATATTTCTAAGAACTTTAAGCAGGTTTTTGATGAAAATTATTATTACAATACATTTTATGATTATATTTTTTTCATCATTTTTAACAAGTAGAGATTTAAAGGGATTTCAAAAGATCTCAAAGAATTTCAAAAGATTTCAAATGGGGTCAAGGGATTTCAACAAATTTCAACAGATGTCAATAGATTAGACAGATTTTAAAGAATTTCGAAAACTGATCGTTTTCAAACTACTTCAAAATCTTGAAACTTTTTTTTATTATTTGATATTCGTTAAAATCCTTTCACATACTTTGATAACTTCGCCATTTCTTCAAAATTCTTAAATTTTTTATATTCTATTAAAAAAGAGAGAGTCCTTTGAAATTTTTTAATATCTTTATAAATCCCTTGGACTAATTTACCAAATATTTTTTATTAAATACAAATCTAGAAACTCTTTGGAATTTATTTGAAATTCCTTAAAAATTCTTTAAGATCACTTGGAATCTCTCAAATACTTAATACAATTGTTTGACTACTTGAAAATCTTGAAATTCATTCGAATTCTTTTAAAATTTTTTAACAATCACTTGAAATCTATTTTGAAATGGCTTTAAATTATTTAAAATGACATAAAATCACTTAAAATCCTTTTAAATTTCCTAGAATCACTTAGAATCTCTTGAAATCCCCTTGAATTCTTTAAAATCACTTCACATCTATTTAAATCGCTTTTTTTCTTGAATTCCTTCAAAAAATCTTGTAAGATTCCTTAAAATCGCTTTTGAAATATTTTTGAAAATCCTTAAAGATTCTTAAATATCATTTAAAATCCTTTGAAATACCTAAAAAAGAAACTTTAATTAACTATTCTAAAATCTTGAAGCTCCCGTGAATTATTTTGAAATTTCTAACCATTTGTTTCAATGTAATTATTACCTCTTTTTTATAATATGATTTTTTGTCAGACAAGGAACTAGTTAAGTATTCAAATCCAGTTAAGTAATGAATCCAGAATAGTTTTTTAATCTTCATGAGGTATTGACCAGTTTTTCCTAAACGGGGTATTTATCAGTGAGAGCGTGACGCGCCTTGTAGGGTCCTTTCCATTTTTTCAGATGTTTCCAGATCAGGACCACACTAGAACTAGGGAAAGCTGGCCAAGAACCCATTAGAACCAAAATTTCTGCACAGGCAGTACTTGAAAAGATTTTAAGGGATTTAAAAAGAATTAAAAGAGCTTTTTCGAGAGGGGGGGTGTACTAGAAGTGTACAGTCCAAAACTTAAAACATTTTAGGTCCTATCCTTTTGGAAGTGAAATCTGACATTTTTAATGTATTTTTTTTTAATTATGAGTTATGATTGTTTCGATGGTAATTTATAATTAAAGAAGGTATTGATTAACGACAATTTTGATATAGCCCTAAAAGCAAGCAATGGATTTGTGGAAGACGCAGTGGCACCAGAGCAAAAAAGCACATTTTCCAGTTTCCGGTTTTAACGGGTCACCATCGAGGATATTCGATCCTATCACTACATTCACCAGTATAACATTTACCCGGTCCGCTTGATAAAAGTGTGTTCCGCCTTCTTTTTTTTTCCCCCATTAACTATTCACGTTTCACATATCATTAGCAGAGGACACTTCGTTTATAAATGGAAAAAGAGAAACGGGTTTCACATTAACGTTTTGTATAACCACCTAAATAATACTCATGAACATCAAAAGCAGGAAAAGTTAAAGATTTCTCTTGGAAAAAGTTAATACCACTATTTTAAAATATTTACAACTTTTCCCTAATTAGATATAAACGAATTAAACATATGGAACAATACCGTAAAATAAGTATCAATAAATAAGAGAGATTTAAAAAAATAAAATAAAGATAAATCGAATAACCCTTGAACTCAACCAAAATCTGTGCAAAAGAAAATAATAATTATATATTTTCATTAAAAAAGGTGAAAAGTGTGTTGATTTGTTTTATGCAAACTGACGAATAAACTCGATATAGTCAATAAAATATAAATCACGAGAAATTGAAAAGAATTCAAAACATGTGAAAAAATTTCAAGTATACAAAAAACATATTAAAAGATTGACTTTTCTTATTATTTTAATTATCCGGAACAGTTTTTTCAATTCAGGAATGACCCGGAATTATACTATAATATCATGTCACTAATTTTAAGATGTGCCAACTTTAACAATTGAAAAAACGTAAAAAGATGACCAATTTTCAGATACCTATGATGTCTGCAGTAGTATAAACCGAACTTATGTCAGCCGTGAAATGTATAAGTGCAAATATATTTTTTATCTTTATATATTATATATTATCTGATCCTGTCCGAAAAAAGTGATTTTACCAATATATCGAAGACATTGTTGTAGAAAACCTAATTGGTTGACTTTTTTTTTGGAACTTGTGCGATTTGTGTGAATGTGCCGAATTTGAAAACTATCTTCATATTATTTTCGTTGTCAAAACAATTGCTGTCAAAAAGTTTATATTAAGATAGAGAATAAGAAATTTACGTTTTTTGAAATTTTAGAAATATAGTTAAAAATTTCACGGAATTTCAAGGGTTTTTATGAAATTTATTATGATTTTGAAAAATTTGAAGGGGTTTTACCAGTTATAACGGTTTTATGGAATATGAAAAAGTTGAAAGGAACTTTATGAAATATCCTTGGATTTTCAGGTATTTTAGGAGATGTTATGAGATTCCATGTAATTTTTAATAATGTTAAGGAATTTAAAAGCATTTCTAGAAATGTTAAAAGATTTCATGAGATTTTAAATAATTTAAAGAAATTTGACGATATTTTTTTGGATATTTTTTTGGATATTTTTTTGTGTTTGAAAGCGATTTAAATATATTCGATGATTATATTACGATATTTCATGAGATTTTAAACAATTTTAAGGAAAATCAAGTGATTTTACGAAAGATAATGAAGGTTTAATAGAATTTTAAGTAATTTTATGAGGAATATATCAAAATTTTGTTATATTTATAGTTATATATATAGTTTTGGAAATTGCGCGAATTTGTGTGAATGTATCGAAAATGTTTGAATAATAAATAATAAACAATGTTATAATGAATAATGTTTAAGTAATGTTTAATAATTTTTAATTGAAGAAATTATTGTTATTAAAGCATAAAAAAACATATAAGGTAAGTAAAAATTTATTTAAAAAATTTGTAATTTAACAGATTACTTAGTATATACTTTTCGAGAAAATATGTGAAAAGTAGTTGTGTGAATTTATAAAATGTATAGCATAAAAGGAACATGTGCGATACGATCATGAGTAACATTGATTGTGGAGGGAGTGACATTTTGAGTATACGAATAACAGAATATCACCATATTATATCTGTTCTACTACTGTCCTCGCAATAGTTATAGCCATTCAGAATTGCGCCGCATCTATTTACTGCCGTTCCTAAACCTTTACATCAATCAAAATTAGTATGCTAATCACAAAGAGACTACGAAACGTTTCGGCACAATTAGGTCAAAGTGCATTAAAAGTTTCACAGTTAATACATTACTAATTGATTGGGTTAAACATGAAATTTTTCTAAAGAAGTGTTTCTTTACATCATTTCGAACTACTTAGAACTATACATAACAGGGCCTAAAATGTGTGGTGTAGTCCGCACACTTTGTGCAGTCCGAATTACAAAGTGTGCCGTCCGAAATCAAAAAGTGTGCAGTTAAAAGTTCATGTATTTCCAAGGAAAAAGTTTTAAATTGTACAAATTTAAACAAAAAATCGCATACGAGAAAAAATTTAAGATTACAAGGTAAACAGATATGTCAAGACATTTCACACCTGTGCAAAAAATGCCCCACTTAGCCTCATTTGACATAGGGTTCTGACCAGGCCTTGGTTGGTATTTCTAGTTTCAATTAAAATATTTTTATATAATTAGGCATTTATGGGACAACAATATAGTAGTAATAACTCACTAATACCAATCTTACATTGGTATTCCTACCTTAAAATTATGTAATAAAACTGAGATATTGTTGATAATGAAACACTGGGCCTTGAAAAGTTTTCCACGTCAAAAACAAACACGGGATAAAAAAGGAGAATTCTCAAAATTTATATTTACATATATATTTAAAAATTAATTGTTGACAAACACGGACACATTTCTAAGAACTTTAAGCTGGTTTTTGATGAAAATTATTATTACAATACATTTTATGATTATATTTTTTTCATCATTTTTAGCAAGTAGAGATTTAAAGGGATTTCAAAAGATCTCAAAGAATTTCAAAAGATTTCAAATGGGGTCAAAGGATTTCAACAAATTTCAACAGATTTCAATAGATTAGACAGATTTTAAAGAATTTCAAAAACAGTTTTCGTTTTCAAACTACTTCAAAATCTTGAAACTTTTTTTAATTGTTTGATATTCCTTAAAATCCTTTCACATACTTTGATAAATTTGCCATTTCTTCAAAATTCTTAAATTTTTTATATTCTATTAAAGAGAGAGTCCTTTGAAATTTGTTAATATCTTTAGAAATCCCTTTGACTAATTTACCAAATATTTTTTATTAAATACAAATCTTGAAACTCTTTTGAATTTATTTGAAATTCCTTTAAAACTCTTTAAGGTCACTTGCAATCTCTCGAATACTTAATAGAATTGTTTCTTGAAATTCATTCGAATTCTTTTTAAATTCTTTTTAAATTCTTTAACATCACTTGATATCTATTTCAATGGCTTTAAATGATTTAAAATCACATAAAATCACTTGAAATCCTTTTAAATTCCCTAGAATCACTTAGAATCTCTTGAAATCCCTTTAAGATTCCCTAAAATCGCTTTTGAAATCTTTTTTAAAATCTTTAAAGATTCTTAAATACCATTTAAAAATCTAAAAAAAACTTTAATTAACATACTCTAAAATCTTGAAATTCCCTTGAATTATTTTTAAATGTTTTAAAAACTCCTTAAAACTAATTGTTTCAATATAACTATTACCTCTTTTTTATAATAAGATTTTTTGTCCGAAAAGAACCAGTTAAGTAATCAAATATTGTAAGTAATGAAGCCAGAACAGTTTTTTAATCTTGATGGGGTATTGAACCATTTTTCCAGATGTTTCCAGATCAGGACCACACTAGAACTAGAGAAAGCTGGCTAAGACCCCATTAGCACCCTATCAAAATTTGTGCACGGGGAGTACTTCAACAGATTTTAAGGGATTCAAAAAGAATTTAAAAAAGAGCGTTTGTTGGGAGGGGGGTAATAGAAGTTTACAGTAAAGTTATGTCCTAGTAAATAAAGTTTCAATTAAAGAAATTCATTTGGTAGCTATGTTTTTTTCAATTAGAACTATTTGCTTCAATGTAAACAATCTCGTAAATTATAAACAACTTCAGAAATCTCAAAAAAGCATGAGTAGAAATTAATGAGTATATCATTTCCGCATATTTTTCGTGTTTACATAACTTAATCTTTCTTTTGTGGAAACTCAGTAAACTACACCAAATCAATACAGCTGAATTGGCTGCCAACGCATACATACGTATGTCGATGTGAAAATCCATTTTTTATCAATCATTGCTAGAACAAGATTCTTCTTCGAGAGTGGCTCTCGAAAAGATCATCGATCTTATTTTCATGAATCTCGAAATCAAAATGTATTCGTATTTTCCATAAGTATAGTTTCTCATAAAATTCAAAATATTAGTTTCAATAATTCTATATCTATATTCAAAAGATTTTTAAATACCTTCAAATTTGTATTGTAATGCGATCAGCTACAATTAATTAAATACAGATAATAATCGTTATTTTAAAAAGAAAAAAGAAAAATATTTGAAATTGGCCTAGTGCCATTCTTTTCCGAACTTTATCTTCTTCTAAATCTTAATTTGGAGGGTTAAAAGTCAATGAACCTCAAACTCCTGAACGACACTCGTGTAAATGAAGCATAGTTTCAGAAAGCGGGCACGGATTTTAGCAGATATGTAGTTTTATCATGCGAAGATCAAAGAAATTAACATTTTTTCGAATAATTTATGTTGTCCAAGTTTTTTGAGATTCCGGGTCAATCTGTTCGCACGAATTTCAAACCTAATTTTTATTTTATAAATTGATAAGAATGTATAAAATTTATAACTAACTTTTATTTCAGATAAGGAAGCTCATTTATTTTTTTGAACCTGGAAGCAAAAATATGAAATTATAAACCTTGTTATAAAAATAAATAATTAATTTCAATCTATAATTTTTGGAAAATTGAGTTAGAGTTATAACTAGCAGAAATTTTCCCGGCGTTACGTTGCCCAGGATTTTCAGAGATTTCAAGTTACTTTAATGAATTTTATAGAGTTTTAAGTGATTCTAGAAAATTTTAAGGGATGCTAAGAGATTTTTTATTGATTTTCGGAATTTAAAGGGAATTTAAAGAGATTTTAATGAACTATAAGGAGTTTTCAAATATTTTAAGTAATTCTAAGAAATTTCAAGAATTTTAAAGAATTTCAAGTAATTTAAAGGGATTTCGAAACAGTTCAAAAGATTTAAGTAAATTTTAAGTGATTATAAGTAATTTCAAAGAATTTGAAGACATTTCAAGATATTTTAAGTGATTTTAAAGAATTCCTGTGGATTAAAAAAATTAGATTAAATAAAAATATAATAATAAAAAGTGAAAAAAATAGAGAAGTTCGCAAGTACTTTCCAAATATCTTTAAAATATGCACAAGAAATACAAAGAAATCCTATTTTCTGATGAAAATACTCATGGATATTAGATTTATATTGAAAATATATGACATGAAGGAAATAGGTGTGGTACAAACTCTGAAAGATTGCTAGAAATGTTGATTGTATCAGTTCAGTGTGTGGACCCATCGCTTTTAGTTGATCGGCTAACCCAAACCACCCACATATGTACTAATTGACTTTGCTCTCTTTTACCATTCGAAAATGCACTTGGCAAAAAAAAAAAATTCTCTATTAGCTTTGTCTCTTAAAAATGATTGAACTTGAAACGCGAAGAATTATTTAAATATCACATTTCCTAATTAATATAGGAAATATAATTTCGGTCAATAAATTTTCTCAACTTTAAGTAAATCGGGAAGCAATATTATGCATATTATAAGAAGTTTAATTTAACTCCAGTTTCAGGGAAAAAATCCTTCACCTCGCATCGCAATTATTGACAATAATTAATTAATTACTAACTCATTAATTCTTCTCTCTACAATATGTAGTCTCCATTTTAAAATCACGGAATAAAACTACCCATTGGAACTCTAATTCCACTTATGCCAGCACTTCATTAAAACCTTCAAAGACTTACTAAATTCATCAGGAAATGTTTACCAGTTTGAAATGACGAATGAATTTTCAGAAGTATTTTAGAAATAGGAAGTTCTCTTTACTTCGTGTATACAACTTTCTCAAGAAAAAGGACATAGGTTGGATTCCACTCCTTGCTTTATCAACTTACATGGCTTCCTTCTGTTTCCCAGAGAGAGTGGTTGGAGAGACATTCCTTTAAGTCCCAGGACTATTAATTTCGTCTATTCCTTTTGCACTTTTATAGATTTCTTAACAAGGGAAATTAACTTCGCTATATTTTTGTAACCGTTCATATGTGAAAAATATGAGAATTGGTATGAAAAGTCCTATTGAGATCAAGAAAGGTACTTTATATACCATCGGAAATCTCCCACGAGAAAAACTTGGGATAGGAAATTCTTGGAATATTTTTCACAGATTGACTTCTTGATATGTCAGAAGAACAATTTTATCGAGTCAAGAAAAATATCTTCTTTTCGAAAAAATCTTATTCAATTATTATTGTAACTTCTGCATTTTTTGGATTACGAGAACACAGTACCAAAAATAAAAATATGCTGTGTTTATTTTTTAATTTAGAATATTTTTAATCATATTTACTTTATAGAAGGTTTATTAGTTAAATTATGAATTCAGTGGAGGTCATGCTATAAGATGCACCAAGGAAAATACAAATATAGGATTAAAAAATATACTTTAAAAATAAAGTCATTGTTTTTTCCTGCTTCAAAAAATTGATTTCAAAATGTGAATTTTCAGTTAAATCCCACTAGCGACAATAAAGCAGAAGCAAATATCGAAAAAGAAGTCTAAAAGTCTGATAAAGTTCAGTCTACATTTAGAATTTACTTAAATCGTTGTGCCTGCTTAGTTCAAGGTTTGCACTTGTAAGTTTTTATGTTAAAAAAAAAAGAGTGCCTTCTTGAAGCAGAATAAGTTCTTTATATAAAAGTAATTATATTCTACATTGAAATTCTCAAATAAAAAAACTGAAAAATTGAAACAAAACGAAAAAAATCTAACATTACAGAAAGGTCAACATTATCGCCAAGGAAAAGCGCGAGAAGATTTTCCCTCCGCTAAGTTTCGTGTGAGAAATCCCATAGGAAAGTTTTGGATGAAAAATTTCCACTACGTGCTCATTACTGACAATGAGGTGGATCAGGCAAAATTTGAATGTACAATAAGCGAAACCGTCTACGCCCGAACGTCGTCGCCATCGTTCGAGGAGCTGATCTTCTCGACACTTCTTAGGATTCAAAGGAAATAGATTCGTCCAGGCAAGATTTGAGAAAAAAATAAAACACTTTCGTGATCGTGAAAGAAGAAGTTCGCGAACGCGTGTCCTTGCACTGAGTGTCCTTTTCTTGCTGTTTTCTCGAACAGGGAAATTTCAAGTTCTTTCCATCAAGGAACGTGGGGGGGTGGTTCCCAGATTGAGGAGTAGTTCCTTCAGCCACCCCAGATCGTCCCTTAATGGTACCCACGAAATTCCCCGATTAATTAGTCGGATAATGAATCGATTAATTAATCTTGCCGCGAACTAACGTGGATACGGCCGTTACGGGAGGAAAGAGCAGCGCGACCCGAGCAACCCCTCAGCAGGGTGACCGAGTGCTGACTGACTCTGAACAGTGGCGCTGACTACCAACCCTCTCTGTAACACCGATCTACTCTGTGATCCACAGGCGTACGTTATAGTTATAGGACGAATACGCGAAGGTGTATAACCAGGGACGTAACGACGCTTTCCTGAAAAATTATTCATTATTTACCTTCACATTAGCTATAAACAATATTTTTAGTTTCAATACCTACAGAAAAAAAATCTCATTCTCATGGCGCGCTTCACTCGCAAATTTAAGTGCGCCCAAGTCACGCGATTCCGTCTTTGGGCTTCGCGCCCTAAAGTATTTTATCGTCGCGCTTTTCGCGCTCGGTATTACATTATATTATATTCCCCAACTTTACGCTTGGAAGAATAAATATTTTTTGCTAAAACTAGATCATTTACCTCCGTTTTGCAGATGGAGGTAGATTCCTCTTATGGTAAAGTATCACATCCCTTAAGGCTCCATCGGCCTTAAGAAATACAGTATTCATTATTGCATTTATGCTTCCGATATTTAGTTTTCTTTGCATAAAAGAAGTTTGCAAATCTCTTTTGATGGCAGAGGATTTATTTGCAGTCCAGTATAATATGCAAAAGGAGTGCATTAGTATTATGTAGATTTTTGATGTGCATTCCGCCGTTAATAAAGGAAAGAATGGGCGGAAAATGAATAAATTGAGTTATTGGACTCAGTGAACAAAGTCACATGCTGTGCCTCTGTTTTTTATTAGCTTCCAGATTTCTCCCAGCTCTTTTGTTCTTTCTTTTTCTAAAGAAACTTTATCAGCAGTGGTTTCTCAAAGAGAAAGATTTACTGAGTTACTATAATGATGCCAATCAGAAAAGTTAAAAGATCTGGAAATCTTGCAATCTCTTCCGCACTTATTAGTTGACCTTTGACAATTATGAAGTTATCTCGATTATTGTGTTACCAATATTTATGAATTTGTGTAGATTTAAAATTGTAGTGTCTCACATTTATTGCTGCTCAATTAATAACGATTTGTTTTAACAATATTTTAATAAAAGAAAGGCTTATCGTCTGTGATATTTATTGAATACTGATAGTAAGTAACGCATAACCAAAGACAAATTTACAACCAGGATTATTGTTTTATTGGTTTTAAAGTTATGAGATAATCTAGAAGTCATAAAATATGTGCATTATATCCTTGAGACTCATTTCTATAAAATAATTTCCCATGAGGGCAGAGTTTTTAAAAATGATGTTCTGAAGATAACTTTCAATTATGTTGAGTTAAATAATTATGTATTAGATTTTTCATCTAAATTTTCCGACACTTTAAATTAATAATAAGGGAATTTTTTTTAATTGATAAAAGTTAAAAAAAAGTTGTTTTCCAGAGATTCCACAAAATTTCAAGAGATTTTAAAGAATTCGTATATATATATATATATAGTATATAGAGTCAAGAATTAGCTAAATAAAAAAATAATTGAATTAAACATGTAAGCTTTGGAAGGAGTACGTGACCAAAAAAACTTAAGTAATACCGTATAGGAAATATTCATTTGAACCAGACAAATTGAATTTAGAATTCCACAGCCACTGAAACGTTTTACATCGATCATCGATACTTGCATTTTCTTTGTGGATGAAAAACGGGGGTGTAGGTTTTATTTCGAGCGATCACATTCGGTATATATAACAGATATCGACAAGTGACTTTCACGATTTGATTGGCAAAAGCGTGACAATATTTTGATATAAGACTTGAGTTGAGGTAGTACTGTTAGACTGTTCCTTTCAACCTTTGTGAATGACAAAATGCATTTGTATTTATATTATATAAATATAATATAAATAAATATCATGCTTTCAAAAAAGCTCATTTTGTAATTTAATATGTTTTATGTAATATATTTTGGTTTAAATATTAATATCAACCAATTAATAAGTTTTTTGCCGAAATCAACCCCATATTTAGAATTCAGGAGAAATGGAAAGCGACTTAAAAGAATTTGAATGGATTTCAAGAGATTTTGAGAAATTTACTCAAGATTTGGCGGTATTTTAAAGGTGTTTTTTTAAAGATTTAAAAAGGATTCAAGAAATTTTAAAAATTGCAAATATCAAATAGAACTATTTCAACTTTTAAAAATTGACTTTCCTTATTATTTAATTTATCTTGAAACGTTTTTTCAACCCGGAAATAACCCGGAATAATCCTCTATATGTAATTCCAATGATAATAATTTTTATATGAGTCAACAGCTTATTCAATTGAAAAAAGGTAACAAATTCCGAAAATAGGTGAAATAGGTGAACAAATTCAAAATAAGTAAAAGAAAAAGGTAAATAGATCACGACTATTCGTGATTTTCAATGCTACAATTTGTAATTCAAATAGATTTGATTTTTAAATTATGACTTTTCTGATCAAAATGAAATGTTTTCCCTCAAAAAAGTTAAAATTAAAATAAATGAAAATAAAAATCTTTAACTTACAGGTTCATACGGTCCTGAACAAGTATGAACGGGATAAGTAAAGACCAAAGGACGGGAGGGTCGATCGAACTCATCAGGGAGGGCGCCACTTCGCGGGCAACTCGTTATATTTCCTAGAAGATATCTACGCAGGTAACATTCTAAATTCGGGGTACGAAAAAAAAAACCTTTCATCAATGGAAATCAAATTAGCCAAAACAAATCTCTTCACTTACTTTTTCGCGAATTAAATTCAAAATTATTGAACTCTAATTGTAGCACGACAGAGTTGAACTTAATTTCGCTGCCGGGATTAGTACCAATCGCCAATCGAGTAATTAGTCTATAAATCATGCAGCGGAATTAGCTACATAGCAAGAAAGTGGGGAGCTGCAACTTCATAACATAATTGCTTTTGAAATCATGAAAATAATTTTTAAAAGTTGTATTAAAAAATGTAAAAAGTGCGTCAATAAAACTGAAGATTGTGTGAAAATAAAAATATTGAAGTTTTAAAACTCATTTCGAATTATAATTGTAATCTGCAATTTTAATTTCAACTAATGCTTGATCTAAATTATTTATTAATTACATTTCTACATCCTCTCCATCACAGTAATATCACATAATTTTATTAAGTGCACTTGTAATATTAAATTACATTTAATCTACAAATTAAGATGCCTAGAAAATTTTCATTTGATGGATGATAATACAAGTTTTAAAAAATAATACTGAATCATAAATACTTAAAAACTGAATCTCAAATTCATTTTTCCTTCTTTTTGTCATGAGTTTGCACTTAAGCTCCCCATTTGGCTACAAATTCTGACACATTGAACTTTCTTTGGCAGCCTTTGTAGTTCATGTATCGTATCTTTCCAAACACGGATCTTTCCTTCCAACCTTGATCGTGAATTCCACAAATGGACCACATACAGCCTGAAAAATGTATTTAATTTTATTTAAGACTAATAATTATAAAATAAGCCAATTGTTGAAGTTTTGAAGTAGCTTTTCTCAAAGTAATTTCAATAAATGTGAACGAACCAACGTATCCATTGGGATCGCCACCATCCATACTGTATCTATCATTTAAGTAAATGGTCCATTTTAATGCATTCTCTGGAGTTTCGGACCACTCAAGCATTTTTTTGGCCCAATACATCCGGAGAAAACCGTGAATTTTTCCATGTTTCACTAACTGATTTTGTGCTGCATTCCACAAGTCATCGTGTGTTAAAGATTTCTCAAACTGGTACAAATCGTAAACATATTCACGCTTATCTTTTCTGCAAAAAATATTAGTAATATGGAACATGTAAAAGAAATCAAATACTGCACACAGTAGCAAAAATGAGGCTTGTAAAGAAGCAAATGCCAAGAAGTTCAGTTATTCCGAATTCAAATTTCTAAAATGAATTTATTAATACACTGTAATATTTTTTAGAAAGAACTAATCTATTTACATAAATACACTCGACCCTCTTCATAAGAATACTCTCTTTAGGACTTTATTAGAAACTGCGTCAGTCGCAAATTTATATAAGGGGAAGTGAGGGGAGTGTCAGTAGCAGAGTTTGATTTCGCTTCAAGGAGCCCCTCGACAAGACTAATCGGATTAGATGACCAACCACGCGAGTCTTATCGGACAATCCGAGTGTATTACATATATATATATAAATATTCTATTGAAAAAAATTTTTCTAATAAATAATAATATATAAAATAAAATTATATTTTACCGATGAGCGTTAAGGGTTTCAATCGCCCACTGAGGTGCTCCCTTGATGGAATCATACTGTTCGTTGTAAAAGCAAAAATTATCTGCAAGCTCTCTTCGAACAATAGCTTCTTCCATAAAAGCTTCAACTGATTCTTTATACTTCTTTTTGAGTTGCTTCGCTTCTAAAATGCATCTTTGAACCGATATCATTCCAAAATGAAACCAGGGTGACAAATTACTCAAAGCATCGATTGTTGGATCATTGCGTTTGGTACTGTAAACTTCCAAACGATCTTTCAAAAAAGATTCAAGTTCCAAAATTCCACCTTCGTAGCCTGGTTTCGCCCAAGAGACTTCATCCACGGATTTGTCAACCTTTACATCGTCTAATGCTGTTTTCCATTCAATTTTTTCAAACTTCTGTTTACTCGTATGAGGATGTTTTATAACTGGTGGATATGGCGTTAAAAACTCGTCTAATTTTGAATTTATTTTATTCCGAATTGTGCGTGCTGCGTATTCTTGTTTATCTGAAGTAACCCAGCAAGGAACTATGTTGTGAGCATCGACCTAAAAAAAGAAGCAATTAAAATTTTTTTATATTTAAACCAAAATTATAAGCTTTTTAGAATAAAACTTGAAAATAAATTAATAACCACCTGACACAAAGGTACATTTTTTGGAAGATTATTCTTCAGATAATTAACCCAATACATCGGCAATCTCAAAGGAAAAAAGTCGGTAACGACAGCTCCCATATTGTACTTTTTTACAAATTCCAAAATCACAGAATTTGGTTCGCCGTGTAAAAGACTAAAATTAATGTTCAAAGATTTACATTCTTTTTCAACTTCTTGCAAACCCTTCAAGAGGAATTTGTAGTGTCGAATATTTGCATCAAGAAACTTTGGTAAAATGCAAAAGCAGACGTGAAGAGGCACTTTATTTTTTAAAGCTGTCTTTTGTGCAAAGAGAAAAGCCCAATTATCTGAAAAATATATTTCAAATTACATTACATTCTTCTCAATCTTCTTTTTGAAGTATATTTTTTTTAATGCATAAAGAAAATTATATACCTTGCACTCTTGCATCTCGAAACATCCAATAAACAACTCCACTGCAATTTTTTGCAACCTCATCAATTTCTGTGAGGATTCTGATTCTTTTCTTGTTAAACTTAAAGTCCAAGACTGAATCCCCATTCTGCAAAATATTTTTAATATTTCAATGTTTTTTTAATGCAAACACATATATTGGATCAGAAAAAGTTCTTACGTTTTTTCTATCATCTTTTATTGCATCAATCAAGCTCGACGTCCGAAGTTTTTTCGCTTGACTTAGTTCACTCATTTTGTGATCTGTAATTGATTTGATTAAAATAATTGAATATTTTCTTAAATATGAACATTTCTCATATATCTCTCTTAAAATATAGATACGAAATTTACATGAAGCAAGATCAAATTCTATCTCCGATCAAGTATCTATACATACTATGTACTATGGCTTTACGGGTATTATACTCAGTTATGAACTATGCATAGAACTCGCTTATATTTAGTAATCAGCCAAAATGGTTCCAAAAGTAACTTATTAGTATCAGAAATTGATTTTCCAGGACAAAGCCTTCAATTTGAAAATTACATATTTTACTAACTATAAAAACAATTAAGCATCTGTAACATGTAGAACGAAATTAAAGATGTTGGATCCAAAAATGATTAAAAGTAAACATGTTTTTGCTCTGCAGGTAAATTTCTTTTTTTAAAAGAGAATACATTCATCGGCAGACCTAAAATTGCTTAAAAAGAATAAACATGAGGAGAACATCAACGTGGAAGGTCTGTAGACATCGCAGCTAGGATTATGTAAAAAATGTATATGATTTTAGGATATATGCTTAAAATTTTAAAGGCATTTTTCTCGAAACACGTTTTTATTAAACGGCAAGCAGTGTAATTTCAACAATTTTTATTCTGTTCACTTTAAATTTTGAGCATATCCTTAAAATAACATTCCCAAGAGAAGCATATTGTATAATGGAATATTCCATAAGTTGGTTTTAACATTATTTATTGACAGATTTAATGGCCCTTTTTTGTCAAACATTAGACTTTTTATTTTAAATACTCACCAATAACACAAAAATTAATGTTTTCAAAATCTCCTAAGTATTTCTGTAGCTATACTCATGTAGATTAAGAAAACATTTTTTTTTAGATTCAAATTTGCATTGGTTACTGTCGGTTACCATCTCTGTCGGTTACACTGCTTGCCGCAGAGTTCCTCTTTAATAACATGCCTCCCGAGAGAGAATAGCTTCAAATTCAATTTCAACGTCGCAATTTCCTATGAAAGAAACTTGTAATCCCTAATTTTATGTTTTGCTGAAAAAATATTTTTAAACAAAATACAACAGAGAAAAAGTATTTCATTCATTGGAACGTTCAAACCTCTGCTTTTCATGCAAACTTTTAACTAAATACACAATACCAACCAAATAATCAACACGCACACAATAAATTATTCTTTTTAAACCATTTCCCATCCGAGTTTTACATGCATAAATTAACGTCAATTGTAAGATATTAGGAATTATTTATAAAACAGACTGTTTTAGTGTTTACAGTGTTTACTTAAATTTTTCACAAAGAAATGCACGACGATTGCAACATACGAAGAGGTTATGAAATTTATAGCCAACCTGCTAACAAAATCATTGACTGTTCACCGCTGACAATAAAGTAATAAACATATCTAAATTAGTAGATTTATCTTTCCTCATCAATTTCAGCTAAAAATTAATCGAAATTATTACTTAATTAATTCCCACTTTTTCTCATGTAAAAATACGAAATCTGCACAAAGTTTAAGAAAACTTCACAATTCACAAAAAATACGCAACTGCGCCATAATGCACACTATGGTCAGCTGTTTAATCGAAAACAAAACATGAACGCCAATCATTAGGCAAATTATTAATAAATGCGAAATTTTTACCAAAAAGTTTGATGGATGCCCCCTTTTGACAGCTGCGTAGGTACTTTTTCAACGTTTTTAATCGAATTTTTTAATGAATAGACTATCATAATATAATTCATATTTTTTTACATCAAAAATTCTTTATTTAATATTGAATATAGATTTTACTTTAGTTTTCTCTCCCATGTTTAGGTTAAAAAAATTTCGTAATGAAATGTTTATTCTTAATTATAAATAGTGAATTAAAAAAAATAGATTGAAAGTTATTCTCATATTCAGATAAGGAAATAAGTATAGGATGATTCAAACACGTTTTAACTGTTTGTTAATTCTTTGTATTGTTTTCTCACAGTTATTTTTATCTCCAATCTTTCTCAAATATAAATGTATAAACAAAGAATCTTTTAATTTACAATTCTCTCCAATTCTTATTTACACTATATATCATACACAGTAACAAATTTTTATTTATATATATATATATATATATATATATATATAAATAAAAATTTATATATATATATATATATCTATATTATACCGTCGAAGTACAGCTAGTCCCGAACTGCTTGTGTAACATTTATTATCGTCGACAATAATGAATAATGCATTCCATAAATACTGATAACGAGAATGAAAAGTGGCAAAAATTGCAGGCATTCGTAGTATCAATTATATTAATTCAACATAAGAGCGAAAAGTGTTGAAGGGGGTTTAGAAATTGCTCCATCATTGTTACCTTGTCTTTATTATAAGATAATTAAGATCGGCCTGTTTTAAATTTTCGTTTTCATACAAATTTCTCAATGTGAAAAATTTTATGCGGAAATAGATCATTGTTCAATTCTTTCCATAAAGCCAATTTTCATTTTTCTTCAAAAAAATTCTTTAAAAATTCTCAGCCCATTACTTTGAAAGAATTCTTTACTACATATCTAGTTATAAAATCTGTTTTAATATTTTCGAAAGTATTTCCTTGTCTAGTATTATTGAAGTTATTTAGATTCAAACAAATAAATTAAAATGATCAATGATGTATTTTACAATAAAATTGTTTAATTTTTCACACGTCCCTTTTATAGAAGTCTATAATTTAAGAATCATTCAAGTTCAAGTCTGTCGATTGACAATTTAAAATTCGAAGGATTTTTGACAAATTTTCAATTCTCTAAAACTTAAAAGTTACTTTGCAGTCTTGCATCGATCTTAATTCGAAAAGTCTTTAACATTGAATCTACATTTCTAAAGAGATTCATTTATTCTTGTACTCGAACTTCAGTACCGAAACGAATTATCAAATTAAAACTAATAACTGCCGTTTTATATTGTAAATACTGATGCAATTGTCGAATAAAACAAAATTTACTTTATAACTTCAAATGTTCTATTTGGAAAGATTATTTGTCTTTCATTAAAAATCTTATAAATATAATATACAAAGTGGCAATTAGAGTAATTACTGTAATTCGTCTCGTTATAGCTTTCTAAGTCATATTTCCAGGGCTTGAAACAAATTGAAAGGTTCTTCTACAGATAGGTAATAATAAAATAAATTCTTAAATTTTTTAAATTGTTATTAAACGGGGATTCTAAAATATTTTCTTTAGTATTTCTTATTTAAATTCCTAATGTATTTTAAATTATTTGAAAAGAACTAATCAGAGTCTCAAGCCCTTGAATAATTTTATTATTCAATTATAATTCATTAGTCAGTTATTGAATCGCACTTGGTGTCATAGGGACTAACTTTCAGATAATTTCACTTCGAGCCAATAAGCGTATAGCGTCATTGTCCACAATGGACTCGGCTGGGCTCTTTCTATATAGAATAATTTATGAACCATTCGTTCAGTTATCAATAAATAAAAGTTCATTGTACACTTTCACTATGAAACTTATAAAATTAGGGTATAATAACTATACAGTTGAACTTTTTGGTGTAAACAGAATCGTGCCATGGTATTTAGAAGTATACGAATTTGATTCTTGTCCCTCTAGAATTTAATTTCTACCTACTTCTAATTTTTTACATTCTATTTTTAAAATGTGTAAGAAAGTAGGTAAAAGGAGAACAAATAATAAACTAGTTGAAACTACTAACAAAAAAGAGGATAAATATATAGGGCAAAATAAAAAAGGATAAAAAAATATTTCATGCATATTAAGCATGCTTCACTTTAACCTTGACACGACCCAGCAATAATTGTAATATCAGTTACTAAAACGACTTTTGCCTAGAGTGATTTAAATAAATACTACGATTTTGCATTTTTATACCCATTCGTAACGAAAAGACGGTAGCTTAATTATTTTAAGATGAGATCATTTCGTGACTTCCCTTCTAATTAGATAAAAATAAAACTGTTAAGGATTACAAAACTATATCAACAATAAAACATTTCGTTTGTAACCCCCAACCCCTCAAATTAAAAAAATAATAATAAATACTGGCGTTTACATAATTGAAAACAATATTTACAATAGACCTTTCTAAAAGAATATGAATTTCTCCAGAACTTTAAGATATTCTAGCTTTTTCTAAATGATTCTAAAAAAACATTTTCTATTAAACAAATATGCTATCAAAAAAATTACTAGTGATTCGTCACGAATGGGTTTGAAATAACCCTAATTTATAATTTTATTTTCATAAGAATCAGGCACTGTCGACTCTCATTACAGAAGAGTTACAATTACTTGCGACCACGGATTTGATCCAAAAACATGGTAGTCACAAAAGTGACGAAAGAGTGTATTGTTGGTAAAACGAAATTGATTGCAACAAGACACGTCTATTTTCAGATATTTTAATTTACTATAATACATGGTAAAATGTGCGGTGTAATCTTTTTTTCCTTGTTTAATTACAAATTGCGGATTTTTTTTACAACACGTCATTTCCCAACAAAATAAAACAAAAAAAGTCCGTTCCTATGAACTTAATGAGTTTGTTTACGCATTCCTGTTCTTCAAATCGTCGGTATTTAAGTAATTACGAGATCTTAAGCTCGACCTTCCAAGTTTTGACTGTCGTACGTCAACAAAAAAGCCTATACATATATATTATATATATATATATATATTTATATATATATATATAAAAGAATTTACATGGATAAACATCTCTAGAAACATACCTTAAAGCAATAAAACTTAAAATTTAGCCGTTGCTTAGATCACAAGAGTTATGTAGGTGAAAAATAAATAAAGATTGATAATCGCGAAAAAATACAATTGGTGTTGCGTGATATTTTGTTTTTATAATATTGTGATATGGATTTCGCGGTCATCTGCCCCTTTTTTTACCGAATCACGTTATTATAAACTCTCATTGAGCTTTTTATGCGAATTGAATTTACACTATTCAAAAGAGTTTAAGTAGCTTTTGTACAATTAAAATTTGTTTCACATCAACTTCTTAGCGGATTTTTATAACTATTTTCACTGGTCAAATCAATTACAAATGTACAATGGACCACCCGCGAGATGTTTATGTTTTCTTACGAAGTTAAAGATACTTTTTGTGTGGATGATTCAATCTTCCGTTGAACGAAGTAATCTTCCGCGTAGAGTCCCATTTCACTAATGCCCCAACAGATCGCGAAAAGCTTAACTTATTCTTGTGGCACCATTGTGATTCATCTTGTGATTCATTACCCAACCGTCTTCTTGTATGGTTTTCAAGTAATCTTCTAATAATGCTGCTAAATTCCGCCTTTTAAATCGTAGAGATTCTTTAACAATGTCCTTCACAAATGCGAGCCGTATGTCTAAAGTACCCTGGATTTGGTACAAATGTGAAAATAACGTGGCATAATCTGTAACAGGAAACATATTTTCATATAAAATTATGACATTTTTCATGTATTTTAATCTTATTTCAACAAATGTTCTTTTTTATCGCAATTTTAGAAAATCATTTAAGATTGTGGGAACAACGTCTGAATTAAACATTTTTTCTGGTCATTCAAATTTTCAAATTCAAGCTTTCAAAATGAAACAATTTTAAACTGAAGTATTGAAACTATAACTTCTAAATGAATCATTCAAACCATGTACAATTATCAATTTTAAGGGCATGTAGTAATTACCATATGAGCAAATTTAACTAACCCCATTTTTTTCTTAGCATTTTTACTTTTTCAAAGAAAATAATAGTGTACAGACTTCCGTGATCACGTTCTTCACGTCTGTGCACTATTATTCTTTCAAGAAGTAAAAATTGGAAGAAAAAGACCGGTTTATCTAAATTTACTCTTATGGTGAATAAATATGCCCTTAAGTATTTAAAAGTTTAAAAGTATAAAAAGTTAATAAAGTTGCTTAAAATAAATATTCTAATCTGTACAGATTTATTCTGTTTTGATATCAAAATATGCCTTTAGAGAGTAAAATTTTAAACTTTAATATGTTCTGCTTAAAACGAAGAATTATGAAAAAGATTTTCAAAATTACATATTTTCGTTTTACAAAAAAAAAAGGAAAAAATTATTAAAATAGTACATTTTTTCGACCTTGAATCCAACACCCTTAAACAATAAAAAAAACTAGTTAAAAAACTTTTAAACTAGGCTTTGATATCTAATTGACTTTAATTAAATGAGAAAATATTCAAAATTGTTAATTCCAAAATTGAATGATTAAAAACATTAGAGAATACTTAAACACATTTAATAATTGACATTCTCCTCTTATTTTTTATTTTTCTCTTTCAGTTGAAAACTTATGCGAGCATTTTCAAAATGGAGAATAACTAAAAGTTAAAATTTAAGTTTTCTCTGGAAAGTAACTAGAAGTTTGAAACATTAGATTTGTATACAACTTATAAAATAAAAACTTTAATTATTTACAGCATCCTAATGACATCTGCTTCATGATTTTAAGTATAAAATTGAAGGTGTTGGGAGTATTTGAGTTCAATTGTAGTCCACAATGGGCATTCATTGATCTAAAATTTGTTTAGTTTAATCAAGGAAAAATTGTTTTTGTAGTTGAATTTTTTTCACCATAACATAATAGAGTATAAATTCGATTATTTTCTTTTAGTTAAGAAAACAAGTCATATCTTCTTCCAGTAAGTACCCGAAAAAAAATAAAAAGTAAATTAAATAACAATTAAGTTAAAAAACCTTATCTCTTGTTTATAATTGAAATAATAGTAGAATAGTGGCCTGACGTAACGCTAGGATACTTCTAAAAAGAGCATTTAAAAAAAATTGAATTTCTCTTCCGAGCCACAATAACATGAAATATTCCAAGTAACTTTGACGCAATGTTTCAGAATTAAAATACTGATAGAATTACTAACTTGTTCCCTTTCTTCGAACTTCTTTGTAGACAAGTTCCCTGACGGATAAGTTGTGTTTTCGAATATCCTCAACCTCCTTCTTGGTCAACGGTTTCTCCTTCTCTAGCTTCTCCTTCTCTTTCTTCTCCTCCACATGATTCGTTAATGGTTCTTCAGCAGCACATTTAACTTTCACACAGTTTTGATTTGCAACACTATCATTAACCGTCAATTTCATGCACTCCAACTCGTTACCGGTCCTTTCAAGTTTCACGTCGTGCTTCGGAATATCAACATTATTTACTACAGGAGTTAATATTGGCGGCATTTCCGAATGATTACTTATTAAAGATTCCACCGGAATCGGTTCAAAGACGGGAATCGTTGGCATTTCCGAAATACCGTTCACTAGCTTCTCCGGAGAATTTGGATACGGTGAACTCGGTGCACTGGACACATCAAAATTCGCGTTAGATATTACACTTAAGTTGGGTGAAGTTAAAACTGGGGATTTGATGTCTTCCACCCATGGAATAGGCGAACTTGAGGGTGAAGTTGCGGGAGTACTTGATGTTGATTTGGATGGACGTCTCACAGTTACATCCTTGGGAATTGGTCCTGGCTTTCTTTTGTTTGGAGGTGGCCTTGATGCTGGAGATCCTCCGCCATCTGAAGGTGCTAGAACTCTCTTCAAACCACCCTTCGATGCTGAAGCCGTCGCCCCCACCATGTCTATATCCGCCTCGTCCACCATCATCCTTTTGTCGATTTTGAAAGGATTACCTACAATAGAAAATTTTATTGACACAAAAATTCAGTTTCAAATTTCCAGACTTTGCTGGTTTATTTCTCAAAAAATTTCACTCAATAGAATAAAATTTCAACTTCTTGTATTGGATCGAAATTCTATCTTCAAAATTCAACTTCTTTATTTTACTTAACAAATATCACAATTAGATACATATTTTTTTGTAAAAAAAGAGGCTAAAAAATGTAATTATTTATTTTTCAGCCAGCAGAAAATTTCTTTATCTAAGAATAAGTTTCTAATATTAGCAATGCATAACAAAAAATGTTTGGAAACAAATCTCATATTGTTATATTTTTCTTATGTACTTAGATTGATTAGTATTTCTCTTACATATTTCTTTTATTTCTTACGTAAGCAATGACTGGTTCCTTGCGAGAAACCCGTATTTCCTTTTTCTATTATGATTATATTCAAGTGCACGAAAATCGATAGTCCCTTAAAAAAATTACTCACCAAACATGTGTTGCCTGACGGGTACGCTTTCTATTTCTCTTAATGGAGGGGTCATGCGTTTCAGGTATTCTTGATAGTTGCCCATCTGCGCGACAGGCATAGAATGTACATAATCATCGTCTAATAGCTTGGTATGTAGTAATCCGGGTTGCAAAAAGTTAGCACGCATTCTAACTACTTGATCCAGAAGCGACTTTCTCGGTACATCGAAGGCATTTCTGTAACTTTGGGCTCCTCTTTGTTGTTGTTGATTCCGCACCAATCCAACCACGAATCCACCAAATTCGTTAAGTTGGTCTCTAAGTCCTGTGAACTTGTCTTGCAATAATGGATGCGATACCTTAAGTAATAAACAAATAATGAATATTAATACCAAAAAGTTTCAGTGCAAAATATACGGAAAATTGAAACCAAATATTTTTAAAGAATTTTTACCAAGTCTTTTTTCAAAGGCGTTCTGGGAATAACTCTAACGCCTTCCGTTATTGCTGTCGTACTACCATTCATAATATTCTTGTTCAAACTCGCATTAGCGACCTGTTTCGATAATACCTCGTTGCAAAGTCGATCGAATTCTATTTTCGCTTGATTTTTTAACCGCTTCAAATAATTTAAAACACAGTAGCTCAAGGAATTGTCCATGGTGTCAGGAATAATAGTTTGGGCGAGTGGAGCTGGTGCTCCCATTCTCGTAAGCGCTCTTCTCAAAGACTGAAATATAAATTATGAAGAATAGAATCAAGTTCAAACAAAAAGATTTTTCTTTAAATGGTGAAAAAAGCGGTACTTACAGCAGAGTAATAACTGGGCATTGTTCTCATGTAATTCACAAATTGCGTCTTCCAGTCATTCGTAGGTTTAAGTCTGTGCACCTTAAAAAGTTCCTCTAAAAGAGGTAGAAGCACGGGATAATTATAAGGCATGACAAAAAGATTAACACAGGTCAAGTTAGTGCTCGCTTTCAAGTATCCAAATGGATGCCCAACTTCACTCGACTTATAAGAATTCGGAACGAAAACCTGCCAGCAGATGGTTGGCTGCTTCCTTGCCAGGATAAATTGTGTGAGAGGACTAGGTTCCAGTTCGTATTTGTCGAACGGTAAATTTTCTATGACCATGGGTTCCTGACTCGTGCAAGTGAATTTGACATTTGGATGTGCGGATCTAGCAGGCAGCGTGTTGGCGCTTAAATCGGGCCAAAAACTTTCAGGTATCGGCCAGAAGCCAACCGCGAAACCCTTTTGTGCGGATCTTGGAACGTAGATTAATCTTCTACAGTTATGCCATGCGCTATTTCCAACTGGTGGCGCAGTGAGAGAAGGATACAGATTTCTTGGACCATTCATGGGATTATTCTCATCATCGTTCTCATCGTCATCAAGATTCTGGGCTTCATTTGCCAAGGGTGGAGGGTCGGGGCCAATTTTCTCAAAGTTTATCACGACCCCGGACTGAACTTTTTGAACTAGTGAGTCTATGCATTGCATCATCATTCTGTGTGAAGTTATACAATAGGAACGCCCTGAAAATGAAAATTGCATTAATCAGTGTAATTTTTAACCTAAAAAAGTGAAAAAGATTTCATAGCAGAATTTAATTTTTACCTCCGGTTACTTCACACATGGAATCGATGGGCGACGCATCACTGGCTACTAAGCCCGTGTCTCTGTCTACGGCTGGAGTTCCTGACAATCTTAACACCAGGGAAAACAGTCTTTGATCCCATCTGAAGGGTTCTTTTGTTAATTCTGATCCAGGAATTGGAGAGTGCATCGGTAGAGTGAATTGCTTTTAAAAATAGAATTTTCAATTGTAAATGGTCTGGGAAATCTTTAGATACGGTGAATTATCCTTTTGCAGTCATCACAGTACCTATTAAAGACTTCAAAGAATTTCAAGTTTATTTGAAAGGATTTCAAATTATTTAAATCATTTTAATTGAAAAAAAAAAGTGAAAAGGTGACAAATTCCCAAAGTAGGTGAATAAATTCAAAACAGGGGGAAAATGGTGAATAGGTAACGACCTGTGATGACTGCTATTATATTATCGGAAAATCGTCCTAATTGTTCTAAAATGTTGGACATTCTATAAAATTTACCTCTCCTGTTTGAACTCCGCTATTAGTTGTGTACTTTCCACCATCAGTAATAAGGACAATGACTGATGGTTCTAAATAAAATGGGCATCTGCCTTGACCATAAGTATCGATACCCGTTTGCATACGATTTATATTCAATACATCCAGTGCATGTTTTAAAGCAGCACCTAAAGTGGTTAAACCCACACATTGTAGATTTTTAAGCTCGTTCATAAAGGTGGCCAAATTTTCTTTCCATCCAGCCTGCAAAAAAATGAGGTGTTAGCTTCGTTTAAATTATTAAAAATTCCATGAATTAAATTATATGTTAATTAATCGGAAGACTATTAAATTTCTGGCGTTCTTTAAAGTCATAACATCTAATAATCCAAATTTAAAAAGTTAAATATGGACTATGACTTTAATCTAATGTCTTAAAGTAAATTCAACTACACATTATTAAAAGCATGTGCATTCATACCTAAACCTATGTCTATGTTAGAAAAAAATTACTAGTTTTTATTTCATAACAAAATATCTAAGGCTCTCCTTATATACTTTTAATTTCATCTTTGGTGCGAAATTTAAACTTTATACGAATCAGGAAATTAGAAAACTTTGAAAAGAATAATGTGAATTAGATAAGTGCTTTTATTTTTGAAGAACTAAGAACGAGATCGGTTTTAATTTTTTAATTGAAGATACTGGCATGTGGAGGAATCATGATATATATTTGAAATTTTGATAAGCTATACTGAATTTTCAAATTGGTTTGTCGCTATTTAGAATTCAATCAGTTGACTCTTTTCAAAATTATTCGGGATTTCGCAAAATTGTTTTATTTCATTTAAAAGAATCAGAAAGAATTTAAAAAAACGGTTTGTTATTCCTAGACGTTTTTATATTATTTAAAAATTTTTTTGTTTTCTTGACATCCGATATTATTTTGTCAAATATGTCATTTATGTTATTTTGTTCAAATTTCAAATATTATTTTATTAATAAGCCCCTCAAATCTCCTGGTTTGCAAGCTTCTCTGGTCATTTCAATTTTCCGATTCAGTCTTTCAAAACCAAACTTTAAATCTAACATTTAAAAATTAAAACTCTTAAACGCTTAACGAATTTTTTAAACTAGTTATAAAAACTTTAAAACTAGGCTTTGATATATAATTAAATTTAAATAAATGTGAAAATATTCCATATAAAAAATTTCAAAATGGAATGATTAGATGCATTATAGAATACTTAAACGCATTTAATGATTTACATTCTTATAATTGAGTCTTGACGTCACTATTGGCCAGTTTGAACTCGCACAATCCAAAAACTACATTCGAAGCACAATGTGTTGACAGGCCAACAAACAAGAACATAAGTACCATGAGGTGAAACGCTGAAATTCAGTTCAGTACAAAAACATTTTTTTTTAGGTCATTTAGCATTTTACGTAATAAATCTGTGGAAAAAGCTTGATGTGATTTCTGATCTGTAAAAAGCAGAAATTAGAAATCCGGCCCGTAGGACCATATTAATTAGGAGTGGCACGAGGTGGGTGAGTGGTCAGGGGGGAAATTAGAAGCGGGGTTGGGTGGGGATAAGGGGGTTAGACAGATTGTTGACGCATCCCCCTCCATCGAGCGTAGTCAGCTGCACTACCCAGAATGCAGCATTTCTCGGTGACGAAGGAAGGATAGCAGGCTGTAGCAGGCGTATCCAACTATCCGCACCGGAGCCGGAGGATCTTTTCTCGCTGTTTCGTCGTCGAAATCTAAAAAATTTGAGCGTGCGACGAAACTGAGTTCGTCTCAAGACCTGATGGATGGTTCTTTCGAGAGAAGATCAAGGTTAGCTCGTCGTAAATGGTGTGCTGGCATATCCCTTTCGGAGTCTCTCAGCAACATGGCAGGGCCGAGAGCAAAAGGAAAAGCAATCAAAAAATTCTAGGGAGAAAAAGAAAAGACATATGCGTACCTTAATATTTTGAGGCGGATCTTCGAAGGTCAGCAACATGTAACGATCTCCGCGACTCTCCGGTGACCTTTGCCGCACCTGAAACAGAAAAGAGGTCTACGTCGTTAGAGGAAAAAAAAAAAAGTAGGGAACAAAAAAGACCGGCGAGTTTAGGCTTAGATTTGAGAGGTGATTTTAACCTAGTTTGAAGTTGGAAATGTGACGTACCTTGACGAAAGTCTCAACGGCGCTCTTGGCAACGTCGAGGAGCGTTGGCCGACCACCCAGATATGCCCTCTGGTTCATGGAGGCGGACGTGTCGATCAAAAAGACTATTATGGTCATCTTCGCGTAAAGACGGACCGATCCGCTCGCAGCTGTAGTCGAGAGGAAAGCTTGTACCCTCGGCCCGTCCGGGAGCCTAGTGCCTCGTACTGGGGAACTACTAGGTAACAAGGCGCTTCTCTAAGTCGCTTTCGTGCATTGCTGCTACGTTTAATGCTAGGGTCTCGATCATACGACGTCGCGACTGTGGGCCTCGAAAACTTGGAAAGTAACCTCTTCTTCTCGCACGACGCTGAGCTGCCGAGCTACGTCTACGTTTTGTGCGACAGCGATTCTGTAAATTCTGTCCCGTCCCTGTGGGCTGTCTTCGTCTGTCCAGTGGTCTGTCTGTGATCCTGCCTGCGCTCTAATTCAACTCGACTAACTGCCCGAGTATATACTCTCTGAGTGAGTGTGTAACTGTGTATTGTAAACTCTGGCGAGCTTGCTGCTGACTGCTGCTGAGTGCTGAGTGCTGACTGCTGAGTCGCCGAGTGTGGCGACTGGCGTGTGGAGTGGATGGTTGGTGGTGCTGCTAGCGGGCGAAGCCGCGAAGGCAGCTAAACTCGCTCTTGGTTGGACTTATGTGAAACCAAACTGAAATGCTGGCACAAAGCACAAATTTTGCATCACATGGACGCCATCAGCTTCAAGCACTATTCTTTGTTATTGCATGTCTGTGTATTTTGGCCTATATGCACAGTGCACTATGTGTCTGATAACCACCGCTCTAAAAAATCCCCCCTCTTACGATTTCAATTCTCAGCATTCTCAGGCGGAAACAGGGGGGACTTTCGCATACGAATGTATGGTTCTATCCTTTTTTTCTAACGGTGTGAAAAAGAGACAATCGCTTATGAACCTTGTAAATGTTTACCAAAGTAAGCGGAACCTTTGAGGTTGATTGTCGAGAATTTGTTGGACCTTGTTCTTACAAGTTATAGAATGTAAAGCTGGATTAAAGCTGCAAATTTTATAGGATTTTTCAGTGAAGTGGAGATATCAAAGA
>JAUESI010000008.1:6789657-6800317 GCA_032275145.1 Synergus laeviventris | reverse complement strand
TCAAAGATATTATATCTTTGGAGGTATGAACGTGAAAAAGTTGACGTTGATGGCAGTACACGTGGCTACGTAAATTTTTTGGAGCAATGAACAACTATTAAATTTTAGATTTAAAACAAGAAAAAATTCGAATTGTAGAAATAATATTTAAAGAATTTAAGCAATTTTAAGCTGTTTTTGATCCGCGTAAGGTATACGTGCAAAGGCGGTTACGTCAAAATACATTTACAGCAGAGATGGGATGGGGCATAGACAGGCAATAGGCATAGACAGTCTGAGTGCCTGACTGCTGACAGAGTCTGATATAGACAGAGATGAATATAGAACTCTTTACTCTACCGCCTATATAGTCATTTTCATCTGTCATTATGTCCTGTCGGTAGATCAGAGAAGTTACTTCTGGAGTTGCTCCATAGGTCAGGGTTAACGGAGGTAACAGTAAAATTAATAGATAACCGTTTTTTTCTCACAAATTTGACTTTTTCAAACAAATAATTGTACACACGGCTGTCTTCGTGTTCTTTATGGCTGTGCACTATTATTTTTTGGAAAAAGTGGGATTGTGAGAAAAAACACGGGATCTCTGACACGGGTTATTTAAATTTGCTCATATGGTTAGTAACCACGTAACACGTACTCTGCACGTACATATGCCCTTCATGTATTTAGTTATAGCAGGTTATAGCAAATTATAGATAGGTATAAATTACCGTTATTTCGTGTATTTTACAAATGTATAATAAAAAGCTACTATATAATTTAACAAAATATTTTTCTGTTATATTAATCTCTGATATTATCTGATATTATTATCCTATTTTATCTTTTGTGGAATCATCAAAGTAGTTGAGTGAAATTTCGCTAGAATTGCGAAAAATGAAAGATGGTGGTACCAAGACATTTATTGGATAGCCGGTCGACAAATTGTTTACGAAAATATAGGATTTTCTTTATTTTCGGCATAAGTATATTATGTATTCAAGTGTATTTAGCATATTCTTTTTTAACACTCGAAAACGAAGACCAAAGATCATCACGACGGCATATCACTAACGCGGTAAGTAAATTCTAACCTCACTTTTTTGACAGCTCAAGAAATTCAATCGTTTTCGTTATCTTTACTACAAATAAAATTAATCTTTAACGTTGACAATCCCTCAAAATTGATAATTAACTAATGTGATTCTCAATTAAAAATATTTCTTTTCCTTTTATGAAAATATAAAGAATATATAAATTAAAAGAAGTATGCTACCTATAAAAGAACGTCATGGAAGGAATTCATTATACTATCCTTGAAATGCATGTATAATTTATCGTGTTTGATATTAATCATTCGTTGTATTTTCTTTAAAGATTTTTAGTTTATCTAAATTTGTGTAAATTATGTAATTTATTCTATTTTTTCTGACTATACAACTGTTAATGAACCATCTTTGGGATTTTGCTATTTATTGATGATTAAACATTGATTTGTTACATAATAGGGAATATATATATATATATATATATGTGTATATATAAATTGAACTACTTTTTTTAAATCGAATTAATATCTAAATTGAAACTATTTGAAACTTATCAAACATTTCTTCAATGAGAGCTCACTCCATAGTTAAAGGATTACAATTTCTGGAAAAACTAAATAATCAAACTTTCCTTCATTTTTTATTAATAGAATTTGATTATTTCTATTTACAGAAGGACTTATCTCACTCAGAGGAAGGAGAGGGTCTTCTAAAAGGCACTAGACAGTTAAAACTTCCTCCTGACAAACAGGCAAATTCCAACAAATCACAGCCACGTCGAAATCGTACAACTGCACTAATTTTGGATAAAAAATCACTGAATTTTACTCCTATCTGTGATGTGTCTGGACGAGAGGCAGTGAGTGCCATAACACGAGCACAATCTCAAATGTGCAAGCAGCGCATAGCCAATGTGACGTGCCTTAGTCAAAAAGGTTTATTATATCCCACAACTTTAAAATCTTCTTGTCCACACTCTCTAGGTTTCACAGGAGTTCCAAAGAATGTTGGCTGCTTCAAAGACGACAAAACGTTCAGAGTGCTTACGGGTTATTATGCCATTTACAAAGGCAACAATTCACCTCAAAAATGCGCTTACATGTGTTTACAATCGGGTTACCCATATGCTGGTACCGAATACTCGTTAGTATTTTCATTTATAAACTAGAGATTTTTTAAAAGCAATTTTAAAATAATGACTTAACATAATTTCAGAGTCGAATGTTTTTGTGGGATGGAGGAACCACCGCAAATTAATCAACTACCAGATTCCAGTTGTAACATGAAATGTCCTGGAGATTCTAAACAGTCTTGTGGTGGATATTTAACTGTTAACGTTTTCCATACTGGAATTAAAAGTAATTAACTGATTGTTTTTATTTTATGATATAATAATTTCAAAAAAATCAGTGCTTCAACAAAGTATTCAATTTTAGGATTTAAAGCTCAAGAGGCGAGGAACTCTAGTTTAAGTGGAACTAAAGATAATCCTGCCAGGATAGCGTATTTAATAACTGTAAATGGGAGAGCTAGTCGTCAAGTCAAACGTCTGATCCGCGTTCTTTATCATCCGACACATCTTTTCTACATTCACGTTGATGCGGTAATTATTTTTAGTTTAACTAATTATTTTATTCTCATTTGAGTGAAAAACTATATCTATTTCGTCTAATTTTTAGAGGCAAGACTATTTATATCGCGAAATGATTGAGATGGAAAGGAAATGTAAAAAAAATAACATCAAAGTGGCAAGAGGAGAAGGATTGCGCCACGCAAGTATTTGGGGCGGCGCCAGTCTTTTGACGACTTTATTAAGTTCCGCGCGACAAATGCTCACTCATCCTAAGTCTTGGGACTTTTTAGTTAATTTGTCCGAATCGGACTACCCTGTAAAAAATAATACGGTCCTTACTGAATTTCTTACGAGAAACAAAGGTCTGAACTTTGTAAAGTCCCATGGAAGAGAAGTTCAACGCTTTATTACCAAGCAAGGCTTGGATAAGACTTTTGTAGAATGCGAGGCGCGCATGTGGCGAATTGGTGATAGAAAATTACCTAATGGTAAATTTTTTGGGTCAACTGCATTACTTAGTTTTTATTGGTATTAAATCAATATTTTGTACTAAAGAAATTCTATAATTCTAAATAACTTTCAGGTATTCAAATTGATGGTGGTAGTGATTGGATCGCTCTGAGTAGAGACTTCGTAGAATACGTTACCGATTCGACTCCAGATCCATTAGTAGCCGGTCTGCTAAAATTCTTTCAGTACACTTTATTACCTGCTGAATCATTTTTCCATACGATCTTACGAAACTCTCGGTTCTGCCGTACTTACGTGGACAATAATCTTCACGTGACAAACTGGAAAAGGAAACTTGGGTGTAAATGCCAATACAAAGCAGTCGTCGACTGGTGTGGATGTAGTCCTAACGATTTCAAATTAGGAGACTTTACTCGTCTCAGAGGCACTTCTCAGAGGAATATATTTTTCGCGAGGAAATTCGAACCTGTCATCGACCAAAGAATAATCGACAGAGTCGAGCAGTGGCTGTATCCTGGTTTAGCGAATGCATCAATTAATTCCAAGGGTTACGATATGTACTGGCAAAGTCTTTTTCATCATGCAGACTTGAGTCCTCTCGCTGATGACACTCTCCTAACAATTTCTGATTCACTCGCACGACTTGCATATCGAAGATTCAACGTTGAGGATCTTGTTCATCTTTTAGAAACCACAGCTTATTTCTATGAAAACAGATTCGTGGGCATTTTGATACGAGCAGAGACGAATGTTAGAAGTATGGAATCGTCGACTCTTCAAGCTGAATTTCCAGAGCAAATAGAAACGCTTCTTTATGTGAAGAAAAATTTTTCGACGAGCCATTCTTGGTTAGGAAAAATACGTGATCTGAGTGTTAATACAGATTACGATCAAAAAGAACAAACTTTTAGGAATTTAATTGGAGGCATTGGTCCTTTTTCAAGTCCTATTTTAGCTTTTGAATTTGAAGCGGAACTAGTCACTCCACAAAATGTCACTGTCTTGTGGATCGATCCGCGTGGTAGTTTAGCAGATGTTAATTACGTGCAACTAGAAGATACAACACTCGTGAGTACAACGCACTGTCTTCCATGACTTTAAAAATTAATTTTTAATTGATTTATGATTAATTGATTTATTTTTCATAACAGATAGGGCACGTCAGGCCACAATTGAGCGAACCTTTACACATCGGCACCTGGCAGGTATTTTTGATGTCCGGTGGAGAGTTGATGGCACAGCTGAGATTTTTGGTGACGCCTCTGGCGTATTGGAAAAATCAAAAAATCTCTTCGGAGAAAGCGAAAGAGATTCATAACGGTCCTTCTGGTCCTTATCACATTGCTAAGGATATTGTACACAAGTGGACGAATTTTTTGAAACCTTTAGTGCATTCAGAAAAAAACTTGCAAACAAAAAGCCCCGAGGAAAGAATCGGTTGGGAATTAGACCTGTGGATAGATTTTTTAATTACTGGGTATTACGAAATCAGTAAAATATGTTACGCTAGTGGCCGGTTTAAATTTAAGCCGGTGCTGCAAAAATGCTCCGCCACTCGGTGGAGCTCTCTGAGCCCTGATACAAAGTCTGATGTTCATACTATATGTCAAAATTAAGTAATCAATTTAACTATATATGAGTCATTGTCACATAACTTAAATTTTCGAATTGAAATAAATTAATTTTTTTTAAATGAAAATTGTAACTGATTAGTATAATTAATCAAATAATAAGCGACCATATTTATATTAATAGCACTTTTGAGGTTCGGTAGACACAAATGATATTTGATGCAAAAATAATACTGCGAACTATTTGTTAAATATGCGTAATAATTTTTTAACGTTAAAATTAATTAAAAATATTTAATTTAATTTTTAATACATAAAATCGAATTGATCATAAAAAAATTAAACCATAACATAATTAAAAATTAATTTAATTAATCTTGAAATATTCTGTGGAAGACGATTTCATAGAAAACATTAAAGTGAAAAATATTGTATTCCGTTCAATTTTTAAATAATAATGACAAAGATTTTATTATTTTAGCCAGGTTGATGCTAACAATCAGTGCAGTTCAAGGGCATACTTAAAAAAATAGATTATTTAAAAAATACCAGTACACTCAGAATAAAATAAAAAATGTTTTTATCCTATTTTTTAAAATAGGATTTAGTAGATAACATGCAAATAAATCTATACAAAATTTAAAACATTTAATTGTATAAGGTAAAAAGGGCAATCGAAACTTAAATTTTGTGACAATCACCCATATATGCATGCGCTATACATTTCATAACATTTCACATCTTTATGAAGATTGCCATTTTAGTAGATATTTTTATATTAATCGTATCCTCATAAGCGTTGTCAAATCAGTATTTATACAAATATACCTGAATTCTTATATAATAATATGTTCTTCAATTATTTCCGTCCATATTTCTTAATTGATCAAGATTTAAAAATATTTCTAAGGTATTTTTAAATTGTTTAAGTAATGTTTGAAGATTCAAAGGGGTTTTTACTTAATGAAAATAGGGCCCTCAAAGTTTGACATCCGTCACTGACAAGGTGGCCTTGTAATAGTGGTTTAACCGCTGTTTTGTTCATCTTCTCCTGAAATCGGTAAGAAGCGTTTACAATTTGTCAGAAGGAAAATATCTTTAGATGATAAGAAAAAATGTATTATTAGACTCAACTGATAAAAAATTTATTTAATAACGAATTTAGGCCTATTGCAGGAGATGTTATTGAACTCATGGTCGGTAAGCAAATAGAACAGCAAATAAATATATACTTATAGGAATTTTTATGTTTGAGTATAACAAATTGTATTATTAAATAGAAATATCTTTTTAATAAATATGGAATTCCAATAAATTTGTTACTATTCAACAAAATTATTTTTATATACATTAAATTTAATTATTTAATATTTAAATTATAAATATAGCACGTATGAATCCATTAAGAGTAAGTTCATTTTTTTGAACAAAGAAAAGTTTATTTATAAAAAATTCTCTATTTATAATTTGTGGTCAAAGTTCAGTTCAATGATAGTGTTTCAAAACTTTGCATTTATACATTGCTCAAGTTCTTTTGCAAATATATAGAAAACTGATTATCGCATTTTGAATAATTTTAAAGTTTGCATTTTCCGAAAGAGAAAATGAATTACCCATGAATTTTTTTGTTACAGAAAAGTGATTGAAATTCATTAATTATTTGTTTAGGGCAAAATGCCACCAATTTTATTTGTTTTGTTCATGATTTCATTGCTGGATATTATCAATGGCCAATACATTCCTCCTCAAGCAACGGTTTTGCCTCTTCATCCTGTTGGAATTCGCATGTCTATTCCAGGTAAGGATTTTTGAAAGTATTTTTTATTTTAAGGGTATTGAATCCAAACCATAATTTCCAAATTCGATTTCCTCGTTTTATAATTATAACATTTGTTGAGTAAAACAATTCAATTGTTCGGTTTGTTTTTATTAATTTTAAATTATTTTTAGATGAAGACGGAATATCTCTAGTGGCATACCACGTAAAATTCAATAGTGAATTTCGTGGATTAGAAGCAGGAACTATAGCAAGAGATATAACGAAAGTTAGAGATGGTAAATGGACTTACGAAGATCGCAGTACAAAATTGAAAAACGGTGATGTTATTTACTACTGGATTCATATAGTCTATGAAGGTCTCGGTTATAATTTACTGGAACAGCAGCATGTTGTTAATGGTAAATTCTTTAATTTATTTATTGTTTGTAAAATAAAGTAATTTGATAATTCAATATTGTAATTATAATGAATGATGATATTTGACGATGTAATTTTGTTTAGAATTTTACGATTATAATGGAGTACCATTAGGTGGATCAACAGATTCCACTGAAGGCTCTGGTATCAGTTCATCTTGTTCTCCAACGTTATCAAAACAATTTGGAGTCAATGGTGAAGAACAACAAATTTGTGGAGGCCAATTGATATTCGAGGAAACATTTGATAATCAAAATCAAGTTAATAAATTAAAGTGGACTACTTTAGAAAAATTTTCAGGCCCTCCTGTAAGTTATAACTTTAAGATTCATTTTTTATTAAAAAAGAATTACATAATTTAACATTCAAAATATGTAGCGCAAACATTATTTAAAAATTGAAATCCTTTCAGGATTTCGAATTTGTTGTATATCGAAATCACAATGAGAATATAAAAATTCAAAATGGGAAATTGATACTCACTCCTACTCTTCTGGATAATACTTGTGGCAATGATTTTGTTCGAGATGGAAACTTAACTTTGCATCAGTACGTATTACTGAATACTTAATATTTTTTAAATCCGTATTTTTGTAAAAAAATTTACCACAGAAATTAATTTTCCCTTTTTAACTCTAGGTGTACTGGACAATCTGGAACAAGAGAATGTCAACGTTTTACCCAAGGATTTCATATTTTACCTCCAGTAATCTCAGGTCGATTAAACACGAGAAACCTATTTTCTTTTCTTTATGGTCGAATCGTAATTCGAGCCAAAATGCCAAAGGGTGATTGGATTTATCCTTGTAAGTATTAATAATATTGAAGGAGGCTTTTTATTTTTTATTTAAAGGTGTTAGATCCAATTTTTGACCTGAAAATTAAATATATCCTCGCTCTGTAGACATACTATTTTGAAAATACAGGTATGCCTATAGAGCGAAAAAATGTTTACTTTTAATACTTTTTGCGTAAAACTAGGAAACCAAAATTAATATAAAAAATGAATCTTTTCGGTTTACTCAAAAAGTATTAAAATTACAGATTTTTAGCTCTTTACTCATAATTTTATTTTAAAAATTCGTAGGTATACAGAGCAAAAAAATATTAAATTATAATATTTATTAAGTAAAATGAAGAGATGGCTTTCGTCTATTTGGAGGTTTTATTTAACTTTAATTATCTTATTTTTGTATTTAAGTATTGGCGCTGGAACCTGTGGATGAACAAGGATCATACGTCGGGAACGATGCAACTTTCAACGTACATTTAAGAGTTGCCTCTGTTCTTGGAAATCCGGAACTCAAATCTGCAGAAGGTGAAGATTTGAGTGGACATGTTCTCCGAGGAGGTTTTCTTTCTCGTACCACATTAACTACAGCAAATCTTACAACACTCAGAGCAAACGACGGCACCAAAACTAAAACAGCTGACAAATTATGGTCTGATGATTATCATCTTTACGAAATGGAATGGAAACCTGATTACCTCACTGTAAAAGTAGACGGAGAAACTTACGGTGAAAAGAGGTTCGACTCTCCTCTACAAACGCCGGTAATTAATTATTTTTCATAAAAAATACCATAAAATTTAAAATAGAAAAAGTAATATACGTTTTTGGGAATTTTTAGTTTTATCTAACATTGGGAGTTGCTGTTGGTGGAGTTGCTGAATTTCCTGATGGTTGTAAAAGTAAAGGCTACACGAAACCATGGAGAAATGTGGAGTCCAAGGTAGAATTTAATTAATTAACTCACTAATTATTTTATAAAAGAAAAATTGTTTTTAGTCTCAGAAATCAATGAATAATTAATTATTTTATTTTAGGCTCTTCTGCATTTCTATCTTGCACAGTCAAAGTGGCACAACACTTGGAAATCAGGCACATCATCCCTTGAAGTAGATTACATTAATGTTTGGGCTCTGTGATACACATAAATATTGAAATTTAATTATAGGTGTTGGATCGAATTTCTTATTTCAAAATATGATTTCAACTTAGTTGACAAGTATTTCAAATAGATATTTTTTCGCTCTGTAGTCATTTTTTAAATAGAATTATGAATACAGAGCGAAAAATGTGTAATTTTAATAAATTTTGAGTGAAATAAAAAGATTGAATTTTTAGGATAATTTAGAATTCCTTGGTTTACACAAAAAATATTAAAAGTAAACATTTTTTCGCTCTGTAGGCACGTTTCTATTTTGAAACCGAATACATCTAGATAAAGAAAAGATATTTCATTCTAATAATTGTTGAGTAAAATGGGGAGAAATTGAATGCATTCAAATTAATAATGATGACGTCACTAGAATCTTTGAAATAGGATTCAGGAGATCTAAAATCCGTCACTAAGTTTGTCAAAAATGCCTTTCCAATTACAAGTCGTTTTTAAAAACTATGTAATAGAAGTTTATAGTCTCAGGAAATAAAGTATTCTAATTATCACAAGAGAAACCGTTTTTGAGATAAAGTGATGAAGTCTTTGAATTGCTTGTTTTCTTGAAAATTCCGAATTTCTATAAAACGAATGAAAGAATTTAAATGATTGAGCAGTTTCCATAAAAGGTATTATTTATTTTTACAAACTAACAGTTTCTTTTTTTATTAAAAATACATAAAAGAAAGGATCATAAAAGGAATCGTTTAAATATAGTGACCTAGAGAACTATGATCGCTTAGGTTCACAGTTCGAAGAGACTGTAAGAAATATTTTATAGGTAATAAATCATTTAAATTTTCCATTAGAGGCTGTTCTGAATTTTTACAACGCAAAAGATAAATCGATAAATGCTTTTCAATTTGAGAAATTAAAGTTCTGGAAAATTTTGTTCATAGTATAATTATTGCATTCTTGTATTTTTATTTTTGGTTAAAAAAATTGAATAATATTTGGATAATGAATTTCCATATGATCTTATGAAAAAAAATACGAATGTCTCGTATGTCACAAATCAGGAGAAAACTCTGTAATACTGTATAATACTTTCACTTCCAACCTTGCGTAAGATCGTTAAGCCAAGATCTTAAGACGACGGATTTTGAAGCTGTAGCTTAGTTACTTTAACGTGGACTATTCAACACCTCACTACGTGCAAACTATGGACTATTGCTAAGAAAAAATTTAATCATGGGTGTCATTACTTACATTATGGTAATATGCATATTTTGATATAAATTAAATTAATTTGATTATTTTTCTTTTGGACTGACTTTTTTTAACCTGAATCTTAAATATAACTTTAAATTCAACTTTTTGCAAAGATTTCTACAGTTCATAATGAAATTTTTTCGTTTCTCTAAAATTTGAATAAAAATAATCAAATATCGAATTTAATTGTTTTTTTTTAAGGTGACGTGTTTACTACTATCACATACAGAAGTCTTGGCATTACCAATTTATAATCTTATTCACGATTTAATACAATGGAATCTTGCTGGAATACCTATAGTTCATGAGGTAATATAAATAACATAAAACTACCTAATAATTAATAACAATTACAAAACTAGAATTAAAACAAAATCGATTAGCTGAATGAAAAATAACTGGGAACTAAAAAATAAAATAAATTAAAAATAAAGAAATCAATTTTATGAAATACAAAACTATTATAATGTTATTAGAAATCTACTTGGAACCTGGATCCAAGGCTCGGAGAAAAAAGAAGAGGAAAATTTATCAGGGAAAATGGATTCTTAGGAAAGGATTTGATTGAACGAATAGGCCAAGGAATTGACGTCGAACCTCCTATTCTCGTTTCTAAGGAATCTTAACTATTTTTAGCTGTATTTTACCTCTAAAATTTTAAAATAAGA
>JAUESI010000008.1:6743966-6789557 GCA_032275145.1 Synergus laeviventris | reverse complement strand
TCGAACCTCCTATTCTCGTTTCTAAGGAATCTTAACTATTTTTAGCTGTATTTTACCTCTAAAATTTTAAAATAAGAAACTAAATGAACTTCTAAGTAGCTTATTACTTTTTCCACTACAGCTAGAAAAGTACATATGTAATATATTTTCAATCAAATATTTTAAATTTTCATAAATATGTTTTCTCTTTGCTCTCCCTAGGTTGTTAGTTAATAATGTATTCATTCTTAATTAACAATTAGAAACTCTTTTGAACTAAAAAAATTAAAAAATACAATTTTTAAATTGGAATTTAGCTTTAAAATATTTTGAGAGAATTATATTTCTTATTTTATCCCAATTAAAACTAATGTAGAGGAAATCTAATTGATTGTAGTAAAGATGGTGGGTATCATCAGAAGCAGTACTACTCATGCCATCACTTTCAAGAGTGACTTTCACTCGCGTTTACAGTTCGTTAGTTCCCCTTCTACTTTTTTTAAGAAACCGTGAAGACATGTAGGCGAAGTTTGCGAGATCTTTTTGACTAGAATAAGGGACATTATATTGATATGTGACACAGATTTAAGCTGTCTTTAGTTAAGTGAAGTTTCTCTCAAGAACAGGTGACAAAATGGCCAAATTTAGACTCGTAAGTAAAAAGTAATCTTTTAGAAACTTATGGAAATTTCTAGTCGTGCTTAAAAGAAACAATATTGCCAGTAGTTATACATCGATTTAACCTTTAAACAGACCTTTAAACATTTTTAGAAGGTTTTATGTGATTCTATGGAGTTTATTTTTAATTAATTAACATTTTTTAAGTATTTCAAAAGAATTACAAATATTTCAAGAGATTAAAAAAATTGCTAGTTATTTCAAGTATTTTAAAGAGGATTACAAAAATTAGATGAAATAAATACATATTACATACAATAAAATATCAGAAGAAGTAAAAGATTAAAAAAAGCTTCAAATTTAATTCTAAATAACTGATTTAATTTAATTGAACTTATTTTTATAAGGTTTAAATACAATTTAATTTTAGTGGATTGCTACAATCATCGCTCTAACGTTACTGGGCCTTGTCTGTGAAACTACAGCAGTTATAGGAACTCCACAAGCTCCTAATTTTCAGTATTTTGAAAGGTAGTGTATTTTATAATCAGAAATTTTAAAGCGGTGTATGAATGACGAGTTTAAAATACGATATATTGAATTTCTCAAATTAGAAATCAGATTGGCCATTGTAGTCTTAAAAAACTATTCTCTATTTAAAAATATTTTTCCTGGGGTGGGGACATTCAAATCTAATATAGTCTAATAACTCTCATTAGATCATTTATTTTGTAAAAAAAACGTAAATTAACACCATAATATAATAACTAAGGGTATAATATGAAATGAAAAATTCAAGAATTTTCATAAGTATTTCATGAAGAAGAAATGGATATTGAGATCAGTTTCAGAACAAATAAACATTAATTTATTTAATTTATTTCAGACCACGATACAGATATCCATATTACGACGAAAATGGAAGAGGCCGTTTGCTCTATGGATATGGCGGATCAGATTTATACCAATATAAGAGTTACAGTCCACTCGAGGGTATACACTGATAAAAAAAGTTCACGAAAAAAGGCCAAAGTTACAACTTTTAGGCAACTGTAGTTTTTCTTCGTTTTTCGGAATTTGTTATTTCAAAATTGATATTTTCTTTTTATATTTTCTCTGTCATTTATATTTTATCGAAATTTCATAGAATTAATATATTTTTTATTTTTCATGTACTTTTGTAGTTTTAACTTCTAATTAGCACATGCACTGCAGTGAATTGAAGAGTGTTATATTTTTCTAACGACTACAAACTATGTAAGACACGTAGCGCAATTTGCAACAATTCCAAGAGAAAATATGTTATTGTTTTTTAATAGTAGTAGATAAGTCTTGTAATTTTTGAACGATACATTCTGTCGTGTAATACATAGAGTTAAAAAAAACGACAAAAACATTCTCCAAGATTTTTTCACGGCTGCCTTTTCTCACTCCAGAAGAGGTCGCTTAAAAATAGTAAATACTATACGATAAATGATATCTGAGAGATAATATTATAATGAAAGCAATAATTATATGGCAACAAAGTTTAACGTTTATTAAAAAGAGTAATTAAATTTTCAGCAATTAAATGCCAAATAAAAATTTCTAAATTTCTATGATATGACTCATTCTTATATATAATAAAATTAAAGCTTTTGTACAAAATGCAGTTGAGCAACAAAGATAAAATATTTGGTCAATCGGAACTCAGGCGACGTCTTCTGGATTCTTTTTTAAAACTCTTTTATTACTCATAAAGAGATTCACATTAGTTTCGCACTCAGCAATCAATAAGAGCACCAAATCCACTAGATGGAAATTCATCGCAGTGTTGGGCAATTTTTAAAAAATCCTCGTAAACTATAACCAAATTCTAATTCCTCTGAATAATTTATAAAGATGGAAATTCTAGATCATGTATTCAGATATTATTCCTCAGGTTTTCAGAATAAAATCTTCACAATATTTTCCAAATTCATAATATTTTAAAAGATCTAGAATTAATTTCGGTTTATGTAATGTTTAAAAAACTTAAGATATATATAAATTAATAAATAGATAATAACATTATTAATCAATTCGCATAAATAAAATGATCCTAGTTATAATTTTTTGGATAAAATTTACATTAAGGGTGTTGGATCCAATTTCTAATTTAAAACTTGGATTTATTCATTTTAATTGATAAATATTAAAATTAGATATTTTTTCGCTTTGTGCAGCTGGTAATTTTTTAAATAAAATACTGATTTGCCCAACACTGAACTTTAACAATTAGAACGGTATACATATATAATAACCGCTAAGCACCAAATTGCACTGTACATATTGACTGAAATTACTAGACTTCTATTGATATAATCAAATGCACTCATGTGCTTGCTATCATTATCACGTTGTACTTTGGAGTACGCTTTTGTGACTATCACAATGTAATGTGTAATATAAAACATTTGGTCGTCACAGAGTACGAAAAATTGACACTACAAATGCAAGCAAAGTGCAGTTACACAAATGTAATATCGGGACAAAAGGTCCGTGTGTTGCAGTGTTAAAAACTACTCTACTCCACTCAGAAAAAATTCATCGACTTTAAGGAATATCATCTAAAATTCTTCTCAGAAATCGAAAATGGCAAGAAATAGATTGTTATTTGTAGGAAAGATATGAAAAATAGTGCAAATTCGTATATAAACAGTTTCGCAAAGAACTTTCGTTGCTTGAGAAAGATCAGGAATGTGATTGAGACGATTATGAGAGATGAGAGTTAAGTATGCAACTTGTTCCTTTTTTGAAAATACTGAAGGCTCCCCGTGTGTAGTCTTTTCACTGTACGCGAATTTTGACTGGTTCGGTTTTGGAGCGGTTTAACTGTCATACAAAATCCATGCCAAACTTACTATAATGGTTTGTTCCACTGCGATGTCGAGTAATTTGTCGCTCAAAGAGTTTCTTTATTTCGCTGATCACGAAAACACTTGACGTTAAAGACACCAAAAATAGGATATCTGAAATTTTTAGATGATTAGTAAGCTCCTTTTTCGAAATCACATCCTAAACTTTTTAAATTTTACCTCTTGACGTCAGAGCCTCTGTTTGAAAAACTCTCTGCAGTGGAGGGAAATAAATAACTAACATTTGTCCAACTACAGAAAGAGTCACGGCTACCAAGAACATTTTGTTGCTCAATAAACCAATTGTAAATACTGATTTGGTCTGGAAATAAACAATCGAATTTTATAAAAAAAATTTCATATTATTTGTATTCTAGGAATAATAGAATTATTTTCACTTTAAACTAACCTGAGATCGGCAACTTAACGCATTAAACATATCAAAAAAGACAAAGCAAGTAAATGTCATCGTTGTATCCCGAGCCGTAATTCCTCCTGAGGTCATCTAGAAAATTTCAGAAATAAGTATTCCATTCTTTATAAAATTTTCTTGATAAAATTTTTGAAGAATTTAAATCAATTTTACCTCTCGATTATAAACCCAGAGTGTGCCTATTATAATAATCGTTGCCGATAATAAAACGTTTACCACAAGGCTTTTCGTGATCATCGGCTCTTTCACGTTTCGAGGCTTCTGATTCAAAACGTCTTTATCAACCGGTTCAACTCCCAAGCTAAATAATAGATTCATTTTTTTAAATTGAATATCCAAATATTCCAAACTACATATTTAAAAAGCATTTTTGAATAAATGCATACCTCTGAGCTGGAGGACCATCCATAATTATATTAATCCAAAGAATTTGCATCGCATTCAAAGGATTTGGAATGCTCATCAGCGTCGCGAGAGCAATTAAAGACAAAGCTGCTATGCTGGTACTAAGTTGAAACCTTACAAAATTACGAATATTATAAAAAATGCCCTTTCCTTCCTCGATAGCGCCACTGAAACAAAATTATGAAACATTTACAACTCTTTTTCTTTATCATAGAAATAATAACAGAAAAAAATGAAAAAATAAACATTCAAAAATGTAAACAAAATAAAACCAGCAGAACGGTTATACTAAAATATTTGCCTAAAAGCAAAAAAAACCTTGACTTTCAGTCCAATTAAATAAAATTTTAAACTTTCAAGAGATTTAAAAAAATGTAAAGGAATTTGAAGGAATTTTAAAGTTTCTTTTCAATGATTTAAAAAGAATTCAAAAGATAAAAAAAATTGCAAGTCAAGTATAAAAGAAAAATGCTTTCAGCTTTAAAAGATTGAATTTCACTATTATTTTAATTAGACGGAAAATACCTTATAGACATACCAATGTCTATAATTTTCAAATGATTCAATTTTATCAAGTGTAAAAAGGTGAAAAGGTTTATGAATAAAAACTTACATGATTGTTTGAAAATCATCATCTACTAGAATCATATCAGCTGCTTCTTTGCAAACGTCGGTTCCATTTTTCCCCATGGCTATGCCGACATCTGCCTTTTTAAGAGCGACACCATCATTTACTCCATCTCCTGTCATGCCAACTATGTGCCCACCTTTCTGTAAAGCTTTCACAATGTTTAGTTTGTGTTTTGGTGTGACTCGGTAAAAGACACTGACAGTATCAATCACTTCTTCTAATTGTCGCTCTGATAAAGAATCGATCTCGTTTCCTGACATTGTTTTCTTATGCAATGTATCCAAGCCAATCATATTTGCTGCAAGAGATTAAACATTTTTCAAGATTTCAGAGATTTTAAAATGGAACTCCTAGATTAATGAAACACCATAAATTAACTAGATAATAATTTACCAATGGCACATGCAGTTTCCTTAGCATCTCCCGTAACCATTTTGACGGAAACTCCACTATTCATTAAAGTCGTGATAGATTCACGAACATGAGGTCTTGGTGGGTCGCAAATACCAACCATTCCCACGTAAACAAGATCTTGGAGCGAAGATCCACGAGCTAATCCAATTACTGAAAATAAGGAGAGAAGGAAAATTTATAAAACAGTCATATTAAAGGTAAAGTTCATTATACAATTACCTCGTAAGCCCTGCTGTCCAATTTCATAAGCCTCGGCCAGGAGTTCCTGGTCTTTCTTTTGATTAAGAGGATATAGTTGTCCGTTTGCTGAGTATTTTGTGCACTGAGGAAGAATTTTTTCTAAGGCTCCTTTCACGAAGAATACTTCTTGTCTGTTCTGGAAAGTAAAAAAAGCACAATTTTGTAGAGCAAATTCATAATTTAATAGAAAAATTTTCCATTCAATAAAAAAAATACCTAATTTAAAAATTCTTACTTCGCCATATTTAGGAGTACATTTTACGGCCATCATCTTTTGTTCGGACGAAAATGGATATTCTTGAAGCCGTAGAAACTTGTCGCTGACACCAAACATACCATATTTCATTGCGACAGATACTAAAGCTCCTTCTGTTGGCTGACCAAGTAGAGTATCATTTTGAATAACAGCATTATTGCAAACACAACCAACCTGTAATTTATAATAAATTGGATGAAAGTTCTAATGTCAAAATTCGATTTCTACATTTTACTTGATAAATATTAACATTAAATATTTTTTCATTCTATAGACACATTTCTATTTTAAAATAAAATAAACTTACAAAGCGAAAAGTCATTTAATTCTAATAATTGTTGAGTAAAATGGTACATATTATTTTGTCCAAAATGTTTACCTCAAGCATATTATTGATTGAAGTACGCGCAAGTTCGGCATTGTCACATTTTCGAAGACGAACTTCTCCCTCACTGTTATAGCCAGTACCAGTTACATCAGCAGCGTAACCTTCAGACGTGATGAGTGTTGTGACTGTCATCTCATTTTTCGTTAAGGTGCCGGTTTTGTCTGAACAAATGACATCAACACAACCTAAACCGAAAAATAAATTAATCAGTTTTCTCAAATTGTTTGATAGAATAACCATGACAATAACATCTGAAGTTTGCTTATTAATAAACTTACCCAGGGCTTCTACAGTTGGCAATTTTTTGACGATCGCTTTTCTCTTAGCCATTCGCATGACTCCCAAAGCAAGGGTAACAGTCACAACGATAGGTAGACCTTCAGGAATAGCAGCCACCGCCAAACTAACGCTAATTGTAAACATCTCAAGAAGTGCTTTGCCTTGTACCCAACCCAAGAGCATAATAATTCCAATAATGAAAAAAGAGTAAAAAGAAAGCTGGGCACCGAGAATATCCATACTTTTTTGCAGAGGTGTTTTCGGGGCTTCCTCGGCTTGCATCATTTTGAAAACTCCGCCAAATTCGCTCTTTTCTCCCGTATTGACGACAATGCCCTACAATTTAATATTCCCTTTTAATTAAGTTTATCTCAATCGGAGAGTTTATTGATGAAAGAAAAATTAAATGATCGTTCTTGCCTTTCCATGGCCACATCGTACAAGGGTTCCCATAAATGCAATATTTCCTTTTGAAGAATTATCATCTGCCTTGAGCAAAGGAGCGGTTGACTTTTGGGCCGGTTCAGTTTCTCCGGTAAAGCTGCTTTCATCAATCGCTAAATCAATGGCTTCGAATATTCTAATATCAGCCGGAACTTTGTCGCCTATATTTAAATATATGATGTCCCCAGGAACTAAATTTCGAGCTAGAAATGTTTCAACGCGTCCTTCTCGAAGACTGAAACAAATTTTAATTCGGTTTTTGAACACTTGTATTCGAGATTTAATTAACGCTTTTAAGAACAATTTTTTTATAATTACATACCAATGGCATGTTGGAGGAACTAGTTTACTTAATTCTTCTAAGGATTTTTCCGAACGATATTCTTGCACAAATGCAACTGTTACAACTATGATTATGGCCTGAAATGAGAAAAATAAATATTACATAATCTGTGATTTATCTATTTTTTCATACGATTTACTTACCACTGTTATACTGACGGCGTCGTCAAATTGTTTCATGCATATACTGACAACTGCAGAACCAAGCAGTAGTAGAATTAGTGGATTCTTGAACTGAAATCAAGACAAAATAGGATTATTTTAAAAACACTCGTTTATGTGATTAAATTCTTACTTTTATGTAACATACCATACAGAAAGAAACAATTATTGTAAACTTAAATCGTAATTACCGTAATATTTTTGTTTAAACTTTATGTCGAGTTTTAATAGAAACCTTGACTTTAAATAGAAAATGACTCATAAAACTAATACAAACTTCGCATGGCACTTATTACAAAAAAAAATCTACGAAGAATTTTACGGTACAAAAGTCTGCGACGAGCCTTTCAATTCTTCATATTAGTCTTGCAGCAATTATTTTAATTTTTTAGGATTTTAAGATTAATGAAATTCGCTTGAAAACGCGCACATTGTCTTCAAGAAATTTTTGCAATTAATTTACCATTTATTCGGTATCTTGAAACTTATCATGTTTCATTTTATAAATTATTATAGTTGTTTTTAAAATAATATGCTTTATAAGGAAAAATGGCATATTTTTTCTAAACCGTACATTATTAGGGGGAATAATTATGTTTTGAAATAAGAACTATCATTTCATATGTTTACAAATAAATACATTAGCTCTAAATTAAGAACATACACAATTTAAATTTTACTAGTTTTTATAATTAGATATTTTTTTGCTCTATATACAAACTTCTATTTTAACAAAGAGTATGTATACAGTGCGAAAATATATCTAATTATAATATTTGTTGAGCAAAGTGAAGAGATAGAATTTTTATATTTGCACTTGGTTCAACCACCTTAAATTATAAATAAAACTGGATGAAGAAGAGAATAGAAAATTGCAAATTGAATAACTTACCTGTTCTACATATTTTTTCCACGTAGGCTCTTCTTCCTTGAGGCACAATTCATTATATCCAGCTAATTGTCTCCTCTGGTCAGCCTCTTGCCACCAAAGTCCTGTCCTCGAATCAACATGTAATCGAGCAGCGACTTCCTCGGCACCAAGACTTGCTGCTTCAGCTGTTGTCAGCCACATGATCTCTTCCGCAGGAGCCTCTTCTTTTTCCTGAAAAAAATACAATTAGAAAAATTCATATTACAAGAAAGTTCTAAACATTTTCTAGACAGTTCCACGCACTGGAGACATCGTATCGTTGCAAATGATTACACGTTTATGCTCATCCTGAGTGCATAGTTATCGACCAGTAATTGCTACGTTAACGAAGAACATTCGGAATGTCGTAAATCATAAGCGGAAAGCACAAAACAAGGCCGTATTTTATAATGGAGAAGATCGAATCAATTAAATCAAGCAACGAAGTTCTTACTAAAATATCCGGATCGATTTTGTACGCTAGGCACTTTAAAAGTATATGCGTTTTACTGCACTTCACTGCTTGCAAGTGGTTTCATTATTTTATTAACAAGTAATTTATTTTCACAATATAGTTTAGACTGTTGTTTCATTTATTGCATTTATTTTAGCGTATACCAGGTCAGCAGGTATACGAAGCAATACGGACTCGGAGTGACAAGTGGTGACAAGGATTGCAGGTACAGTCATGACGTGTATGTTGTACAGTCGACTACAAAAATGAATATTGACTATTGACATCATTGACATAAGGTGGCTTTCACACACTTGCACATTTGATGTTTTTCGAGAAATTTCTTAACTTACCGTTCGTCGACGTTAATTCCGTCGGAAAACAGAGTTTTCCAAATTAATAGTATCATAGATTCATAGTACTTGCAAAACCAGGCAAAACTATCATAAAGATTAAATTTCCAACCTACCGGGAATTCCTGTGCTGCACGTAAGCGAAAAGTTGTGATAAGTTCTGAAACTTTTCTAGACTTTCCCATATTTTACAGATATCTTATCAAATTGGAGCGGTAATTTTTCCCAAATTTACACAATATATGATACAGAACATGTTGACAGTGTTTTTGACAATTGTACCATGGAGTTGTTTTGTCGTTTTTATTGAGATGTTGGATATTGCAGTTATAAAATACAATTTTTTTTAAGTGAGACTCGATGGAAAAGTCTGTAAAGAAAGTGTGTCCACCTCCAGAGGATTTGGGTGTTATTTTAAATGATCTTCGATGTGAAAAATGCAGTCTTCATTTCAGAAATTTAGCTCGTTACCGTATGCACAATTTAAAAGTTCACGAAAAAAAACATTTAAAAAAGAATGAAGTTGAAAATAAAGAGGAAATTCACTATCATTGCCCAGTTAAAAACTGCATTTATGGCATTAATTGTGAAAGGTTCTTTATTCAGCAGAGGTACCTCAAACAGGTTAGAATCTCAATCGATTTGAATAAAATAATTCATCCCATTTAAATAAATATTATTATAATAAAAACTAATTTTTTGCAGCATTATTTGAAGATGCACGCAGAGAAAAAATACTCTTGCACTAAGTGTCCAAAAAGTTTTTCCACTGAAGCAGCAAGAGATGCTCACATGAAGGTTTGTGGTACTGATTTTGATTGTAAGGTTTGCTCAAAATCGTACAGCACCTACGAAGCACTTTTAACACACGCTAAACGCAATTCGCATGAAGTGGACCAAAAGTACAGAAAAAATTCCAAGTAAGTTCACTACTAAATTCGAAGTATTTCGGTATGATTTCAAAGTAAAATTCAATTTAAATCCATGTGTGTAAAATAAAGTAAAAATCATCTTTGATATTTATTGCAGGCAACCAAAATTAAAGAGAAGAATGAGCATTAGCTCAGTTCATATTCCAAAGCTGAGAAGAATTCCTTCTATATTACCTGATGAATCATCTTTTAAATGTGACGATATAGAAAAAGACAAATCCAAAAAGAAGGCCTTTATAATTTCAATTCAGATACTACCAAAATTCACTCAGAATGTTGGCGTGCAAACCGAAGAAAGAAGGGAATCTAAAAACTTTGAGAATTCTCAGTGTGCGAAAGTGAGAAGCGAAATGACTCAGGAGACACAAACGAATAAAGTACAAAAGGAAAAAACTTTAAAAACTTCGAAAGAAACGCAGACTTTGAATACAGTTAAAAAGATAATTAGAGTCACTCCTAGAGTTCAAAAGCACAGGATCGTTGAAAACCTAAAGATCAAATCAGCGGAGCTGATTATTAATAAAGATGTGAGTCTAACTGATAATTTTGCCTCCGAGAATCTTTTTCCTAGCCCAGTTTCCAGTCCACTTCCTCTTCGTCACGATGTTGGACTTCCGGATTTATGGGAAGACAAAAGCACGTCTGCGACTCAAACGAGTCCCGAGAAAAATATCTTTACAGATTTGAATAATACGATAACAAGAGATGAGCTCCAGACTTTTTGCGAGGAAGATAATTCGAATTCTGTTAGCGAATATCCCTTTTCTGGATCAAATAAAATTACTCTAGCGGATCCAATGTTGACTGAGGAATTTACAGACAGATTTAGCAGTATAGAGACTCAAACTGAGCAAGCTTATTGTCAATCGTTGTTCGATACTGATTCCTTGTCTAGGACTTTTACTCTGAATTCAAATAACGAAACCCAGACGACAGAAAGCTTTATTAATATGGAACCTCTTCAACTTTATAATCATTCTTGTACTCAGACGTGCGATGAAATCCTGCCTTTGGATTTAGGATTATCGAATATTCAAACGCAGACTGCCTGGTCGCATTTTGTAGACACGACTGTTTCGACGGAAACTCAAACGAGAGATTTTACATGTGAAACTGGTTGCGAGGACTCAAATCATGATTGCCGATCGTGGCTGAATATTCAGACGAATCATATGGAGACCCAGACTGATTTACTCTCTATTCTAGAGGATTTAGTCTAGTAAAGCGATTTGTTCTTAGGAGAAAGAAAATTCTAAAAGACTCGAGCCAAGAGGTACAATTTTCTATTCTAATTCGAAATTTTGAATTTTATTTACTCTCGACTCGAATACTTATTAAATTTGATTCCCAAATTATGAAGCGGGCACAGGATTGGCTGCGTAATACTCATTTAATTAATCAACAATGATTTTTATGACAATTGTCGTTATTTAAACAGCTACTATTTAATTTTTAATTTACACATTAACTTCGATTAGCGAATATATAAATAATTCTCTCTTTCTCTCTTATTATTTAATTTATTCTTTATACCTTTATGACAAAGTTTAGACTGGTTTTTTTATGGGAAGGAATGTGTTAAAATAGATAAATGGCTGGCGTGATAATCAAATAAGAGTATGAGTCCATCACGAGGTACAAAGAGTGTTTATTACGATTGTTTAACGTGTATAAATATATTGACTGCGTTTATAATTCATAAACTATTCTCGGCTATTTAAAAGAATCGCAATTTATTTCCAAGGTTGCTGATCACAGAGCTCACAGAGTCATTCTACTAATGCGAAACAATTTGAGATTCAACTGCCTGTAAATAGGTATATAAAATTATTTTCTACATGAAAGGTATTTCACATACATCCGTCTCTCTCTATCTCTCTACAAGTTTACATTTCTTGTTTATCCAGATAAGGGTGTCGAATAAAAAACTTATAAAACATTATAATTTTATAACTTTTTAAGACTTCTTTATTCAATGCCCTTAATGTGAACTGAAGTTACTACGTAGAAGTTGGTAGCAAACAATGTCTGCGGTTTTAAACAATGGCTAAAGCAGTCTATTAATATGTACAAAAGGTCTTGCTAATATTTAAAATAACACGCTTAAAATAGAAGTTTTAATTAGACTCGAAAACTGTAAATGATGGTCACTAGGATCAGTGATGTGTTAAATTTTGATTATAAAAGTGGATAAAGAGAAAGAAGTGATATAAATTAATTTCTTCTCTCTCTTTATTCAGTATTTTAATTAGTTAGACTACAATGCTGGTCCTGTGGCGTTGTCATCGTCAGAGTCTGGTAAGAAATCTTTGGTTCGGTCCTCTATTCTGTCCAAGTTCTCTAAGGCTGAGGCTAATACTCTTAAATTCCCCACCCCGGACATTAATTGCCTGTAAACAATTAAAGTTGTTATAGTAGATAATTAGATAAGACATGAAAAACTTGAAGTAATAATGAGAGTATGTAATCTCAGAATTTTAGTAAAATATCTTCAATTAAAAATGTTTAAAGTTACCTGAGTGACACTTCAGCTGTAGAAGCTGCTGTTCGCAAATCACTGGCCAATTTTTGTATCTTTCCATCTACACATGCATTATTACAATTACTGCAACCTCCGCCAATTGCAGCTCTCAATTCCCGATTTTCCGATCGTAGCATGGAGACTTCATTCTAAAAGAAATAATTGAATTTAATATCTTCGTATAATTTTGTAAATATTAAGAATAAATTTCAAAAAATAGATTCTATTCACGTTCAATTCTCCAATTTCTGTTTTTAAAGATGCCACCATATTCTCTGCGTGAACGGCTCGTCTCTGAAAAATCGTTAAATACAAATTAAAGTTAAATTCAATATTAATAACCTTTCATATCTTCGCGTTTAAGATGAGACTTATTGAACTTACGGTACTTCTTTTTAAATTATCTTCCACTTTTTCCATAGCCTTTTCAAGATTCACCGTCTCTTCGTGATCCTCTTGTCTTCTAGATAATAACTGAGTTTCGAGAGTTTGAATTCTGTAAATATTCAGTCAAAGCTTTTTATAATGAAACTTATAATTATAAGATCTAGATTTGTTATTTTTATATCATACCTCGAGGCCCTCTCACCCGCTTGTCTTCGTGCAATTTCCAATTCGCGGAGCAGTCTTTCGTTTTCTAGCGTTAACTGAAAATCGAAAATAATTTATTTTTAACACCAGAAACTCAATCTAATAATTCATTCATAAAAATAATAAGCACTCTATGTTCTGTAGAATCGTTCAAGCTGGAATCCGGCCGATCTTTGGAAACTGTTCCTTTATTTCGAATTGGACCGTCACTCAAAAAATCTGGTAACGACTTGACAATATTAGAGACACCATTCGATTGGCCGTTTGGAAGAGCATCATCCGATCCCACCAGAGGTATTTGTAAATCGAATGGAAAACCTATTGTAAAATATCCTTTACAAACTTTCAAACAAGCGTTTAACAGATTTTAAAAAATTTTATGAATTTTAAGAGGCAATAAATACAAAAAATACAAAGGATTCTTTCAAACTTTTCTTACTCCGAGATTCAGGTCCACTAGCGTTTTCATTGCCATTAAAATTAGGCAAGTCCAGAGGGTCTGAATGTGAAGAATGATTTGAAACATGATTTCTTCTCCTCCTGTCTAAATGATCGGCAAGATCAAACGAATAATTCTTCTCTCCATCAAGAAGGTTCTTTTTTTTGTCATTCGAGTGTCGATTTAGTCGCCTTTCCATGCTATTTAAAGCGAAATCGGGCAAGTTATCGACGTCAGTGGCAGAAGATATGATTCTATCATGATCTACATAACATTGCTCGATCACTAAGTGATCCTGTACAAAATCTGGTAGTTCGGTAGGATTACAAGGATAAACACCACTTTCTCTTTCATGACTACTAGATTCGCTGTTTGCTGAATGCACAGTATAAACCTTTGGTCTTGCTCCTGTATAGTGATAATTTGTTTGAGAATCATTCTTTAAAAAGTGCTTAAAGCTGAAAGGATTCTCTTCTCGGCGCGTCGAATCAGATCCTAGAGAAAGTTTATAACTGTTAATTAAACTTCATACTGACTCGTTCAAAATTGAACAATAATAATTTCATATGATATCAAGTGCCATTTGAATTGATTAAATATCTATATATTTTCCTACTAAAACAATACAGTAAATAATTTTAGATAAAATTTCGGAAAAATATAAAAGAAATATGTATAGTACATAAATAAATATAATTAACCTGTTAGGCGATTTGTCTCGAGGAAATCTCTGTGTGGACGTCTTCGATCTCTTGAGCCCGCTTTATGTTTGACATCTTCTGTCACTCCAAACTCGTCCCGAGCTTCATCAGACGACGAATTTGACGACGGAGAACCATACATCTCTTGTTTATTTTCTCCACGAAATTATATATAAATGTTTCACGTTTTCTTTGCTTTCTCAAACCTTTAGCAATTCGTCAGACATCGGAGAGTTGCATATATACTTTTTTACACGAGAAAAAAAAACTACGTTTTCTCCTGAAGATGCAAAGAAAGCCAATCAAGTAAAGCCAGAATTACCCGTAGTGCTAATGCAAGATGCAACTTTTTGCATCTTTTTCGAATATAAATAAAATGACGTTGAATGACGTTTACCTTAATGGCTCGGTTTACTTAATACGTTTTCTTCTCAAATGTCAAATCCGGAATTTCGATTTTTAGAGGTTGTTCGATGATTGTAATGTTCACTTCCTTTCGATGGTCTCAAAAGTTTTAGCATTTTCAATTCACCGTACAAATAAATAAACAGTAATAGGCAAAAATATTTCAATCAAATTTAGCCTCAATTGGAGAATTGGAGTCGCTCACTTTATTTGAGGTTATGTTCAGATATAGGCAGGGGCCAGGGTTATACGCAGGCAAAGATATTCTTTGACGCAGGCGAATATTTTTTAATTTCTTAACGATATATACATACATATATCAATTTATATATAAAAGCACGAATATGTAGATATATATACTATATACGCTCTGCTGAGCGAAGTAGCGAATAACCAAAATTGAAGAAATTTTTTCCTTTTGAGGAAAAAGCGCGCGCTTACGCAATGGTATTTGAAATTTTATCGGATAAAAATGTAGAAATTTTGCTAAAAAAAAGTACTTTTTAAAATAAAGAATGACTTCTGGCCTTCTTGCGGAAACTGATGATTTTTTTAAATCTAAAATTATGCACATTTTTAAAGAGTAAGAAAAGAGGCATGCTTTCTGACAGTTTCACAATTGTTGCTTGATTATTGTAAAAATAATTTAATATTTTAAAAGAGGCGATTTTAGACATATAACATTTTTTTAAGTAAATTAATTAAAAAATCTTATCGTGCGACTCCTTATTCGGTAAATATTTCTCTAACGTATATCAATCAATGCACTAACAATTTAAAATTGCCGCCTAAAGCAATCGTAGCGCCATCTTCTACCATAACCTAAAAACAAACTGCAAATTTCTGCAAACTTTCATAAGTTTCCACCAAAATAGGAAAATTAACAGAGAAAATCTAAAAATGTCTAAAAATGACAGGTAATCTCCAAGGTCTCCAAGTCAACGTGTCTTGTCATAAATTAATATTATTAGTCTGGTATAGTTATAGTTTTCAATAAATTTGTGAGAAAAATCTTCTCAAATTTTCTGTAAACCACTTCAAAAACATCAGCGTGTGTTTAATTGTTTACTTTACGTGTTAATATGTGGGCTGATACTATTTTAATCGTATTTATAAGTGTTTGCACAGCTCTTTTAGGCGAAGGTAAAGATTCCTAATTATTTGGTTTTTAATTTATTTTTAACAGATTTTGCTTTATGAATTTACAATTTGGAGACAGATACTGATATAGAAATGATATTTATTTTATTCAGGTCTAACATGGTTGATGGTATACCGGACCGAAAAATATCAAAAGTTGAAGCAAGAAGTGGAAAAACAAAGTAAAAAGTGTAAGCTTCTCAGATTTTCTATATTATTGATCACAGTTAGATAATATATTTATCATGAGCATTTTATTTATACCTCAAAATTTCTTTTGAAATATTTATTTACTTGTACTATATACTATTTTAAATTCATATTGTTCCTAATTAACTTTAATGTATAATTAAATCATTGACATCACCTTTTGACACTTGCTAAATAATTTCTTCTACACAGTGGAAAAGAGAAAAGAAGTTCACGGAGACACTTTGGATAAACAACAAAAGAAAAAAATTGAACGAGAGGAGGAAAAACTAAAGAATAATAATCGAGACTTGTCTCTCGTTAAAATGAAGTCCATGTTTGCAATTGGATTTGCATTTACTGCTCTTTTGAGCATGTTCAACAGTATTTTTGATGGTAGAGTTGTTGCCAAACTGCCATTTGTTCCAATTAGTTGGATCCAAGGCCTCTCCCATAGAAATCTTCCTGGAAATGACTTCACGGAATGTTCTTTTATATTCTTATACATTTTGTGTACAATGAGTATAAGACAGAATATACAAAAAATGCTAGGCTTTGCACCTTCGCGTACAGCGAGTAAACTCAGCGGTGGAATTTTTGGACCCCCACCACAGCAATTTAAGTAAATTATTGCTTCCTGTTAACTATTTAAAAATAATACCTGGAAACTGTTCACTAAGTTACAACACACAATTTTTAACATATTTTTGAATTTTTCTGCTCCGAAGACTGTTTATTACTGTAAAAAGAATTGCTGCATTTAATGTTCAATGTTCTTGTACAAATAATTTGTCAAAACTCTAGTAAAATGTACAAATCATTTAAACAAATTTGATTTCTTATTCATTTTTTTAAACATAGAAATGTATCAAATTTGATTTCTCTGAGTAGGCAAAAAACAAGAAATTGAAGTAATAATTTATAATACGATATTGGTTTATTATTATTTACATAAATCTCATTTATTTACAGGCTTCTAAATAAATACAATGCAATATGTAATTTACAAGATTGAAATCACAATAATGATATTCGTTTCTTGAATGATTGCTGCAATTGTTGATAACGACAAAGTTGAGTGAAAAAATCAGTTTCCTTTTTAAAAATAAAATAACTTAGATTTATTACATTCTATCCGCGAAAAATCTAGATAAATAATTCTTCTATTACTGGATAATTTGCAGTAATTTTTATCTACACAACATTTCTTTCTCGTATGGGTTCTAACGTAATGAACCTATCAAAGGTCAATCTAGTTAAGTCTATCGTAGAAAATTGTGAGTCCAACATAAATTCTGTAACCGCTCGTCCTACAGCTGGCGATTGTTGAATTCCATGACCACTGAATCCCGTTGCAAAGTAAATGTTATGATAATAAGGATGGATACCAACAACTCCATTCTGATCAAAAGTATTGTACTCGTAATATCCAGCCCATGAAGATTGAACCTAAAAGAAATAGAGAACAATCATTAATTATTAAGTTAATTAATCTTAGTTTGTTCTCTGTTTTAACTGTATACAAAATTAGCATACCTTTAAATTTTCGAAACTTTTTACACGATGGGCAAGGACTGGCCATAGATTTTTCTCAAAGAATTCATGGTCTACTTCCAAATCGCTAACTGTCGGCTCTGCTTCTCCTTCAGGTGGACATCGCCCACAAATAAAATTGCCTGCTAAACCTTCTCTCCTGAAATATAATAAAATAAATTTAGTCGAATACTTTTATATTAATATTTTCAAAAATTTCTAAAGTCTTTTTACCTGAAATAAGTTCCAGAGGTATCTATAGTCATTGGAACATTTATACCCGGACCATCGGGACTGTGGAAACAGTAAACGAATCGTTTTCTGGAAATAAAATGAAAATTCAAAGTTTGCTACTCTATTAAAATAATTTTAGATTTGATTTTATATTTCAACGTTAATTTTTTAATTAGCTAAATTTATGAATTTGCGACCTAGGTTCTACTGGCAATGGAATTGACAGAACGCCTGGAGCATTCCCAATTCTAGCAAGTTTAGCAATTTCTCCACTATTTGCACCTGCCGCTATAACACACTGTGAAAATTGAATTCTCCTTTGCACTCCATCTGAGGTTTCAACCTAAAAATCAGATTATATTCAAACGATTGCAAACGGAAAATTTAAACAAGGGGACAAAATGGTCGTACAATTAAGTTATTAGTAGTTTCTCCTTGGATTTCATTATTATCCGCATATACCATATTCGTCAAATTCTCAAACTCAAATTTTATTGCTTCTGCTTCAACATAATAGGTTCCTTGGGAAAGAGCTTTCTTTTTTAATGCGTACAAGAAAGTCCAAGGGTCGAACCAGCCCTCTTTTTCAAGTCCAAGACAAGCCAAAGCTACACCTTCCGTATTTATCCAAGGAAACCTTTCCTTTAACTTTTCTGGTTTTATAAGAATATTTTTTGCCCCAATTTCTCGTTGCAGTTTTGCATTCTCTATCATATCTTCAGCACCCTTTTCCGATGATAAGAATAAGTATCCATAGGGTCGATATTGTATATCGATTGGAGGATCTCCTGGAACTTCCAAGTGGTGGTTAATATTCCGAATAAATTCTGCACCGTACAAGGACATTTCTATATTTTCTTCCAAGGAGAATTGTTGACGAATTCCACCAACGGAAAGAGTAGTTGAAGATTTTGAATACTGGAATTAAATGTAGGTGTAATTACTTGAGTAAATAATTAATCGGAAGTAGATAGTGTTTTTTATTTATTTATATTTTTACCGAGAAATCTTTGTCAAGGACGACAATTTTTACACCATCTCCAGCACGTTTTTTTAGGTTATAGGCCACAGAAGAACCCATTGCACCTCCACCAATTATCAAAACATCGCATTGTTGTGGAAAAAGGTGATCGTCGTTGTCTTTTGTCCAGCTCAAATGCCTTTCTTCACCACGTATAAATCTTAGTTTCGTGGTGAACCATCTTTTTTTTAAGTTTACAATATCTCTTTTCAAAATTCTGATTGTTTTATCAACTGGGTGTTCAGGTTCAAGCAATTGGATTTTCCTTCTCTCAGCTTTCGCCTGAACTCTCGAATCATCTTTCCTTCTTGAAGTCTATTTTTACAAAAATATATCGTTAAAACTGTTAAAAGTCTTGAAGTTAAAGAAACCCGGTTCTAATTTTATGTTATCAAGTAAGTATTTGTGAATTCAAACTGATCAAAATGATCATCTTCAAGATATGTTGAAATATCAAATCAACTGAAAGTTAAATATAACTCATATAATCTTGTCAGCTATGTAATTTTAGAAAAAAACTCTTCCTACCTCTTATCAGAATTGATATCGCTAATCAAAAACGTAAAAATATAGATAAGTGAGCACTGCTGGAAAATTTATTTTGTAAAGTTGTTTTAAAAACCCTTACTTATTTTCTTAATGAAAGGAGTGAATCCCACAGGAGTTTAAAATAAAAGAAAACATTCGAAACTGAGAAATTAAAAATGTTATTATTCAATATTGATTATGATAAATTTTAATTGCAAGATCCTACAAATTAAATAATAGTAGAATTATGTTTTCAAATCTGGGATGATTTTCAATAGTTTCTGAGTAAAGTTCAAATATATGTGTATATTCTGAAAGATATTCTCATTTGCTCTTCAAAATAAGCTACGAAAAAAGTGTTAGACAAAATTAGACTAACAGTTATTTTATGTTGTATATACTATAGCTTTTCAAATGCGAATTATATGTCCAATTTTTATACGAATATTGTTTAAAAATTAGTTCACAAGAAAGATAAAGGAATAAGGTACTATTTCACAAAAGTAAGAAAATAATTGAATTTGTGAACTGAGAATAAACATAACAAATTCAGAACAAAAAAATTAGAGAACTAAATAACTACTACAAAAATGTACAAGTTTAAAATTTAAACGAAACTTACAGCTACTTTATAATACATTAATGTATTTTTCATTGTAATTTTTTCATTTAAAAATAAAAAAAATAAATATGAAGTACTAGCTTTAGGTTAGGAATAACAAAAACTTCTTACCTTAGTACAATAAAAAACATTTGAAAGTCTCACAGGCAAAGATTCAATAAATCGGCTATTCTGCACATAGTTTCGGATCATTTTGCTTTGACGGATTGTTTGCAAAATTAAAACAATCATTAAATATCTAGACTATCAATCAGACGTCGCGGCTGGTCGCGGCAGGCAGCGGCAGGCTTACACTTAGTTACTTACGCCCACTTACGCCGTTTATCAAAAACATCTTGGAAAAAGGAGTAATCTCAGTAATCACGTGGTTACTCTACCAACACAAATAACCTAAACTTGAGTGGCTTGTGCAAGCAGTTGTGCGTGTGTGAATGAAAAGCGAATCTCGCTGATTGGTGAAGATAATTATCGTTGCCAATGTGACAAACTCTACTTGTGGCCATTTTCGCACAAAAAAGACAATTTCTTATTCCTCTCATAATCAAAATAATAATTAAAACTATTTCAAGTGAAAAGTTATTAATAAAACGTAAACAAATTACTCAAGAATTAAAAACGATGCCCTAAATTTTGTTTTAATTGTTGTCATCTGCACGCGGGAAATTCAAATCTCTAGTGACAGAAGTGGGCGATTGAAAGTCTAGTGTCTGCAGTCTGTCCACTGTCCAGCAACCATCGTCGAGAACAAGAACTCGCATTCTTTTCGTGATGAGAAAACAACATTCATGGCGATCGTTCTCTTCACACAAAAAAGACTGATCATTGCGGTTCGTGAAAAAAGAAAAAGTGCAAGTTTGAATGCGCAGCAAAATGGAAAACGTCACAGTGCCGATTTTGTGACAGTGACGTTTCCAATACTACAAATCGTGACGTTTGCATACTGCAAGTGCGAACGTGCTGCTAAAGCTAAACCGTAGCAACAAATCATTTATATAGTAAATGTCATTTAGTTTACATCTCCTCCGTTTTGTGAGTTGGCACGTCACTGGGTCGCAAATTCGCGTTCTCTTCTGTGCAAAGGGGAAGTTCTTTCGCTAAACAAAGGAAATGCCTATAGGAGTGGCTGAGAAGGTTTGTGAACATTTGCTAAACTGCTGAAGAGGACTGGCAGAACGCAGAAAGAGAACAGCAAAACCCGAGAGAGAAGGACTCTCTGTGTCGAAGCTTTATCTTTATTATGCGTTATTGAGTGAATTGTCAAGTGAAATCAGAAATGGCTGCCAACGAGCATCAGCAAAAGGTACGTGGTTTGCCGTTGAATATTTTCCTTCAGGGGAACGAGAATGGTGCGTAGGAAAAGTGAGAAAATAATACGATGCTCGGGCACCAACTGAGCAATATGTCAGAACTTAGTACTCAATGAAAACAGCTTGATTTTGAATAAAAAACATGTCGGATTTCTGGTCTCTTTATGTCATCACAAGTACATGAAAATTTAAAGGTAATATTAAATTCAGTTGTCAGCTGTGCAGTTTGACGTTTGTCTTGTTAGTGAGGATATGATTTTAAGGGAATTTATCATCCACGAAAAGTTTGCGAGTCATGACAAGTCATTATTACTCTTGGAAAAAGGTGTCCATATAGCACTTGACTGATATTTATTTACATCTGGATGAACATCTGTCAAACTGACAGTTTAAGTTAACCACTTGACAATAAAACATAATTGTTGGTGTCTTTTTTGCGATCAAGGGCTTTTCAGAGACTTTTTATTAACAGGTGGTTCAGTTGAGAAATTTTTGAAAAAATTGAGTTGTCTGAATTATCTTATGTTCGTCACATATAGTTTCTGTCAAACCCTTCAAAATTAAAATCCACTTATATTTCTAAAACCTAACCTCATTTATTTAAATTCGTTAATATAACATTGTTTAACCTTGAAACTCTGAAATTTTGCAAAATCCCTCAATAATAAGACTGATTTTATTAAGAATAAATGCAATAAATTTCGGTAACTTTTAGAATAAAATTTGCTTGTTTAACATGAAACTTTTTGATATAATTGTATACATTTTCTTAAAGTGAGTGGTGAAATCATTTAGGAGTGAAATTCTTCAAATGGTATGACATCATTCAGAATATTTTTAAATTCGAAATTTTAATAATTTAAATCCTATTATCGCTCTAAGTTAGATTTTTTGTCTCAAATCTTAGAAACTTGATACTGTAATCCACATCATTTTAGCTTCCATTCAAATTACACCTATTTTTACTAATGAAATATTTAATTTTAAAAAATTAAGTTATTTGGTTAAAACGGAAAATCTAAGCTTGTAACTTATCTTAATCTTGCATTTTTTGAGTTTTGCGATAAGAGCAATTACGTTTACGTTAATTTGTAAGGAATGTGAAATAATAAGACTTTATATTTTATTAATCTTCAAAACATTTACTCTGTCGTATACGAATGCTATAATCTTATGATTTGTTAACTAAGCAATAAGATTCTATAAATAGAATATCACTGGAACAATACATTTATGCACCAGTAACTATATTCTAGTTATTGGTTCTCTTATTCTTCATTTCCCATTCGATACTGTAGATCCAAAATATCTCTTTTATTATGATACCAAATGAAATTTTTATTTCATTTCACAATTTAGTTTTCTTTTAATTTATTTCCAGATTTTATCCTATAACATATGGTGTTTTATTTAAAATAAGGCATCTGGAAGAATACCTAAATTAGTACAAATAAAATTTCAATTCAACACATTTAATAACAAGTTAATAATCGAAAGATTTCTTATAACTTATAGTTGAATTTTAAACGATGAAAACAAAGTTTTCCGCTAATTAATGATTGAAAATACGACAAAGACTGGATTGATAATATATTTTATGCTCATAGATATCGAATAGAATATCGTCTACCTATATTGAACGGTTTCTATACAAATTTACATTTTAATGTTTGCATTTCATTCGCATATTTTGTATACAATCACTTACTTTATGTCACTTCAGATTTGCATTTGAAAGTGATATAAGAACTTTGATCGGGGTAGCACTATTTGGATATCACCAGTCATGAACCTCTTGAACTATAATAGTGTTCAAAATTATTTTATCATTGGGGAAGCTGTTTCTAAAAAATAAATTTCAATTGTACTCTATGGAATTATGTAACTGATGCAAGTTCTTGATACAACTGTAAATACATTACAATTCATCATTTATGTGAGTCTTAAGGATGTTGAATCTAAATTTTAATCTCAAAATTAAATATCACATTTTACTCAATAATTACTAGAATTAAATATCTTTTTTCTCTGTAAATGTATCTTGTTTTCAAATAGAAATGTACCTTTAGATCGAAAAAATGTTTACTTTCAATACTTTTGCGTAAAACGAGGAATTCAAAATTGACCTAAACATTCAATTTTGTTATTTTACTCAAAAAGTATTAAAATTACAAAATTTTCGCTTCGTATCTATATTAAGTACATACTCGGAAGAGAAAAGATATTTGACAGATATGATAGAATCTATCATCATCCGTCGCTTTTATTTTGATAAGGTATTTAAACAATTATATGCAACCAAAAAAAAATTTGTTTATCGTTTACATTTTATGTTTTACAATTTAATTTTTTCAACAGGAGCAGCGAGAGTTGCGAGAGCCAGCTCATCATGCGAGGAGGCCCATGAATGCATTTCTAATTTTTTGTAAACGACATCGTGGTTCAGTTCGTTCAGGTTTTCCACATTTGGAAAACCGTGCTGTGACTCGAGTTCTCGGTGAATGGTGGGCCACTCTTCACCCTGATCAGAAACGTTCTTACACAAATCTAGCCCAAGAGGTAATGCATTACTTCTCCATTTCATTTTATTAATATACAAAAAATTAAAAATTCGATTTCTTCATTTTACGTGATAAATATTATATGTAATTAGATATTTCTTCGCACTGTAGACTACTCATTTTTTAAATAGAATTAAATTAAATACAAAATGAAAAAATCTGTAATTTTAATACTTTTTGAGAAAAATGATAAGATTGAATTTGTAGGTAAATTTTTAATTCCTCATTTTACGCAAAAAATATTAAAAGCGAACATTTTTTCGCTCTATATGGGAACATTTTTATATTAAAACAATACAAATACATCTACAGAGTAAAAAGGTATTTAATTCTCATAGTTGTTGATTAAAATGGGGAGTTTTATTTTCAGATTATAATTTTTATCTAACATCCTTAAATTATCTATCTTTTTATTCTAGTATAAAGATGCGTTTCTAAACGCAAATCCGGATTTCAAATGGTACAAATTACCAGCACCACCGCTTCGAACCTTATCGACAAGGCCAACAAACAAGAAATTAGAAGCAGGATCTAGTGATAGTTGCTCGGAGGAGATAAAGTCCGGAGAATCCTCCTCAGATTTCAGGAAGTCTGAAAGAACAGACGGAGAAGCTATTCAACCAGGAAAACTAGCCGATGAATCACAAATTGGTGGACTCAGTTCTCTATTCACTCCACAAAAAGTCCAACTGCCAGAGTCAGATGAAATAGCTAATCTCTCCACTCCTAAAGTAGAAACAGATAACACAACCACTCCCAAACCTCCAAAAAAACGATATACTGAACTACCTCTCTCTATGGAACAAAAAGAGGATTGCAAAGTAGATTTATTCGGAGAAAAGAACAAAACTAGGCAAGAATCAAATAACAATCACCAAACGGTAGTTATTCTCCTCACTCTTTCTAATATCTTTATGTAAAATAATATTAATTAATTATTCAACTAATTTAACTTTCTCAGGATGTTGACGATGAAAAGAACGAGACTAATTCCTACTTCGATGAGTCTGGAACTGAAGAGCAGAATTTTCGAGGAGAAAGGACTTGCAAAGGATTGCGTTATCAAAAGTTTCTTGCTGAACAGCAAAGAAATTTTAATTCTTCAGCTCAGCAAACCAAACGCAGAAAAACTTCTGGATCATGTGCTCTAGAACAATCGAATGGAAGGAGAAATTCAATCTCGTCAAATATTAGTGAAAAAACTGATTCCCTTAGCAGTGAAGGCAACAGTTCTCGTGGTGATTTAGAACATCTTGTCGAAAGGTAATTTTTTAGAAATATTATTCAATAACTTAAAAAATTCTGTTTAATATATTAAAAACAATTAAAAATTTTTTATTTCAAATTTAAAGTGCTGAAGGAAATATGGAGGCTTCCAAACCAGAAGAAACCGAAACTGAAGGAGCCGAAGGTGAAATAGATTTTGGCCCATGGAGTCACAAGAGATTCAAGGCTGAGTAAGTCGACTTCTTCTATTTTAAATTCCCAAGTGAAGATAATTAGGTAAAAATAATGTCCGATAATTTTATCTTTACCAAAAATTATTAATTAGTTCTTTTAATTAATTCTTATCCTTATCAATTTAGGGACTTTAACTTGGAGAAAAAGATTGAAGCGCTCCCGTCTCTCAGTTTGGAAGAATTCCAAGAGAAAAAGAAACAGCAACGCACCAAAAAGAAGAAGATTTTATTAAAAGCGAACTCTAGTCCCGGGAGCAAAAAGAGTCACGAGATGATTGCGACTGGAAATTCTAGTAATCAAAGTAACCGAAAAAATTTAAGGCCCACTGACGAGCCAAAAGAAGAGGAAAAAAATCTGCTAGTTGGTAGTCAAAAGCGAAAGGCACGTAAACAGAACATAACGCGAAATGCAGCTTTGATCAGTTTGTCTAAACAAACCTACGACCAAGAGCCAACAAAATGTAAAGTACCACTTTTATCTCTATTTTTTCTAAAATAGGAATTTTTAATCATAAAAAACATGCTTGGACTGGGAAATAGCGTATCTCTCATCGAATGCCTGGAAAATAAAAGATAAAATTAGGATTTCTTCCTCCAAGAAATTAAATTAAATTAAATTTCCTTTATTTTCCAAACATTGAAGAAAGACCCACGACTTCCCAATTCGAACCTGCTACAAAATGTAAACCTCTTTAAATTATACTAAATTGAATTTCTTTATATTCTAGCTTGGTGTGCTTCACCAGACCTTGAAGCTCTCGCGTGCCTTGCAACAGTTGCAGCAAACCGTACAAAACTCACGAAATCTTAAGTAAACGACTGAAGTTCGATAAAAAATGTTCTCCAAAAATCGTGGGAATTTTAGGCTGCTTGTAACGAAGCAAGAATAATTTACGATTGATGCCGACGGTGCTGCTACTTTTTATAATTATCTCCATCGTTGTCACGATCACCGTTTTTATTATCGTTGTACCATTATGAATATCGCTATTGCTGTTATAACGTTTATCGTACACTCAAAGATAAAAGCGAAATATTATCAGCGTATATAAGACTTCCGTAGAATAAGAGAGGATAGGTATTTTATCTAGAGTTGAGCACGAATGCACTTTTGTTCTGTTTCCGAACTGGCAATATTTTTATTACTCTTCCTAAAATTCGTTCACTTTTACATCTCCATTAATATTTATAGATGAGAATTTGCATTTGTATAATATTTATGATTCATTGGATGTTAACTTTTTATTTTTCAAAGTTAAAGATATTTATATTTGATTTGATTAGGATTTCAGCAAAACGAGGAAATATATATATATTTTGTGGAAGAGCTTGTACAATGTACATAGATGGACATTTTTATCGGGATAAGAGATTCATATAATCATCGATAAATATTCCAAGGCAATTTTAATTTATCGGAGTCGAAAATGTATTTTGGAGATATTAATCGTCGATTGTTTGTATATCTTGAGAAATTTTTATCGAAATAAGAGATTCATACAATCACCGATAAATATTCCAAGACAATTTTTATTTATTGGAGTCGAAAAGGTAACTTGGAGGTATTAATCGTCGATTGTTTGTATATCTTGAGGCATTTTAAGGAAAAAGAATGACTGCAATGACAACAATAACGATGGCCATAACAGACATGCATTGTCGTTAATTTTTAATACTAAACGAAAACTTTTTAAAAATCCAATATTTTACGAAAGTTGTTGTGAATAGAGGTAGGTACAGTATTACGAATCCTTTATGTTGCGATTAATGAAACACATTATTGAAATAGAATCAAAATGTAAAGCTTTACATTTAGGTAAAGAATACGTACAGAATCTTTGTAATTTAGAAAAATGCTTCTCTGTACGAAAAGCATAAAGTACTAATGCAACTTCCATTTTAAAGAAATTGTTTATACTTTTGGATACTTCTCAGCAGATTTTGTACACTTTCTGGTTCTAGAATTTTTTTCAACTAGAAAATTACGAGTGAAAATAATCAGAGAAATTTTATACCAGAGATACACAGAACTCAATTTAACTCATATACATAAGCGAGTGTTAAAGTTCTTCCGCGAATAAACAAAATTATTGGATAAGTAAATAAGTAATCTCTTTAAGTTGTTAAGCTCGAACCTGCATCTAATTAGAGTATTTTATTTAGGGGAAATTTTTGAAAGCAATTATTATGTTTAGTCGGATTAGTAAGAATAGGTACACCAAATTTAATATTTGTTTCTTCCTCTCTTGTCAGTTCCTCTTTTGTAGAATTTTATTAATCGACTATCAAATCTCGCGTGTTGAGTTTTATTCTCCCTAAGTATTACCAACATTTGATGCCTTATAACAGAATTTTGTATAAACTATAATTTATAAGAGTTTATTGAAATGCCTTTATCGAATTCAATTTGAAACATTTTCAGAGACTCTTTATAATAATTATAAACACATGCAGGTAATGTTTAGTGAATTTTGAAATTACTTTCCCAGTTAGTGTTTTTAAGGAACTGCAAGATGATATATGTATAAAAAAAGTGTTTATAATCTCAATCGCTTGAATTAAGTATATGTAATTGATATATTCGTCAACGAATGTCAATCCGCATACCTGTAAAGAGTAAGACTACTTACATAATATATTTATAATATTTATATCACCTAAGCTACCTAACTGATGTTTCAATTTGGTGTTTGTCAGAGAAAGTAAGATAATCGTCTGTGATTTTGGCTAATGGAATTTATAACGTTTTATATTTTTCTATATTATCGTCATCTTCAGTTTTGTTTTGAGAGACAAGAAGCATGCCCTGACAACTATTTTTAGAGATTTAAGAAAATAACTGGTACCAAGAGACTTTTGTTAAAGTCGACGAGGTCGAATAATGTTTATATTTCAAACGTGCCTTGATGGAAAAGAGAGTACTTTTTTAACGGATGAACAGAGATTAAATTTTGTTTACTTCTTTACCACAATTTTTAAGGGTGTTGGATCTAAATTCTAATCGCAAAATTAAATTACCCATTTTAACTCAACAATTATTAGGATTGAATAACTTTTCGCTCTGTAGATGTATTTTGTTTTAAAATATAAATGTGCCTATAGAGCGAAAAAAATGATTTCTCTTTTTGCGTCAAACGAGGAATTTAAAATTACTATAAAAATAAAACTATAAATAAATAATAATAATAAATATAAATATATATAATAATTATAAATTCTACTCAAAAAGTATTAAAATTAAAGAATTTTTCACTGTGTATGTATAATTATTTCTAAAAAATGAGTAACTATAGAGAGCAAAAAAAATATTTAATTATAATATTCATCAAGTAAAATGGAGAAATCGAGTTCTGAAGTTAGAACTTTGTCCAACACTCTTAACTTGTGAGTATCAGATTCTGGGCGATTGATACTGGACCACTCGGATAAATCAATTCGGGCACTCCTAGAAACTCGATTGGGCACTTTTAAGAATCCACTTGAATTGTACTGCACAAAAATCTTTGTAATAGGTTGAAAAGTGTAATTTTCGATAATACCAGTAGATCTATATATGTTATATACACGCCTGTAACATATTGTATAATGTTTATAATAATTATAATGATAATAAAGATATAATATTTTGATGTAAATGATAAAAGAGTTCCTTCACTTTTATCTCTTTTTATTAAATCCTCTGTATACAATATACATATTTTGGAAATAATTTCTTGCTCAACACTGTTAAAACTGATTGGGGTGTCAACTCGATAAAATTTTAGATTCTTAAATACGATTTTATATTTTTATATAAAGTGATCCTATAATCACTGTAATCACCCAAATATATTTTTATTGAAATATATAATATATAAATCTTCTCTAGTAATAATTTCACATACCACTCTGTATACATAATTCTCTGGAAAATTTTAAAAGTGTATAATATATTAAATAATTTATGTCTCAACACTTAATTAAGACTTGTAAGATAAAGATTTCTTGATTCTAAAGGATGTACAATGAAAGCTCATCGCGATTTGATAGAATTGATAGAAAAAATGAGAAAAGTGAATCTGCGATAAGCTCGAAACAGTAAAATTAGAAGCAGATATTTTCACTTTTTTTAAAATTAATTACGTATGTATATTTATCTTACTCATTGCAGCATTATGATTTACTCAATTCGGTATAATGATATCACTATATTGTAGGCAGGTAAATCAGTATAAATACGATATGAGTGATAGATTAGGCTAGAAGCTTATCGCTAAAAAAGACGATGGCAAAATGAGATAAATAATTTCAAATACTGCGGTCCTTTTCTAAATTTCATATCCTTATTTTTAATTTTTTCGAAGCGGTGTCTTCGAAATTCCTACCAAAAATATAATATCTTGATTTTAGATTGTAATTTAAAAGTAATCATTGAATCATAAAGAATTTGATTTCTATATTAAAAAACTGAGTTTCGAATAAAAAAAATTTCAAAGACACAATCACTCAAAAAAAAAATTGACTTTGATATTGACCGCCTTAGATATATTAAATAAAAATATAATAACGTGCTCTAATCTATAAATGTTACTAAATGTAACAATGAAATAACAATAATGGCAGTGTACGAATTCAAAGCAGAGGTACACACATAAATATAAGTACTCGCATCATTGAATTCACAATTCGTTGACAACTTTTCCTCCAATTTTTTTAAAGCTTTAATTGAAGATGAACATGCTGATGAAATTTGTATTGCACTGAAGGTGATTCATTTTTGTTAATTTATTAAAATATACTAAGAAAATTGACTCGTGCAATGAAAATCTACTTGTTAGAATATATACTATTTGCCTAAGAAAATTGTCTTCGCATTGTGTAATAGATTTTCAGTCTTTTTGGATTTTTTTAGAACAAAGAAAAAAGGTGACTATTCTAGTCAAAGGCAATCTTCGTAAAAGTCTAAAATTCAATTTGGATTTCGCATAATAGTAGATATAAAAACTCGATTCGCTGAATTAATGCTGTAGACAAAGATTAATTTTAAAATACCATTCAAAAAAATAAGACATATTTAAACATTTTTTTAAACGACTAAATAATTAAAATATTAAGGCTTTCAATCTCAAAGAAAGAAGATAAGTACTCATTTTCGCAAGATATGTTTAAAATTCACACTCGAAAGTGGGAAAAAATTAAGTTTAAGTTAAAAAGTACTAAGTTTAAGTTAGGTCGCCGTTAAGTTAATCTTAATATAGTTTAGATTTCTTGTTTCTTAAGAATACTAGACACTAAAATTATTTACAAATTAATATCGGGTTGTATGAAGAGCACTTCGTTTCTAGCGACTACTGGACTTCATCGTGGAGATCATTTGATTCGATTATTTACACCCACACACCGTGAGGATTTTTACTAGTAGGCACTGCAGTTTCTAATTGTCTTGGAGATCCTATCATCTTTCGAGTACTTCCAGGTCGCTGGGCTCCTGAAATTAAGTCAATATTTTAAATTAAAGTCATGGAATATAAATCAAATAAAATAATATATCCAGGTCGTAAATATATATAAAAGCTTGCCTTCCAGAAGATGCTTTATCTGCTCGTCTTGGCAAGCAACAGTTAGGCTTTGTAAATTAGCTTCTTTCATATCCGCTACTAATCTCTCAACCTGCATTTTCTTTTCACCAATCGCCGATTCTAAACCGACAACTTCCATCTTCAGGGAATCGGCGCATTGCGTTGCCAATTCCGCTGATCGTTTCGCCTGTTCCACTTCATTTTGAAGATGTTCAACTTCACCTATCATTTTTCGTTCCATCATCTGATGCTCGTCACTCTTGCGACTTATATTATGTTGTTCCAATGCCAATTCCTCCATCACCAATCTACAAAGTAAATAAATTAAACATATAATTAAAGGAACATGAAATACATGACAAATAAAATATACCACTAATATAAGTTGGATAAAATACCTTATCTTGTTTTTGCACTGCAGAAGTTCCGTTTCACAATTTGCTAGCTTGGATCTCAAAAGCGTTATCTCCGATTTGAGCGTTTTCTCTTGTTGCTTCACAATCTCACTTTCTTCTTCCACATGGGCAAGTTCTTTTAACTGATCTTCCATTTTGCGACCAGCGGTTTCGAGGCGGCTAACTTCCTGAGCAATAAAGTCCATCTGATGCATTTGTTCTCTATTTTTGTTCTCCCAATAAAGTATTTCTGCATCGTACTAAAAATATTTAATTAATTAGTGAACAGTTTTCAATATGAAATAATCCAATTAAATAGAGAAGATAATTAAATTAAATCACCTTAGTAAGATCTGCTTGTTGGGCGTTAAGTGTATCCCTTTGCCTATTGACTAGCCTAATAAGCTCAACGTATCTTTGAGTGTAGACGGTCGTAACCGCGTTTTGTGATTGTCCAGGTACTTGATTCATGGCTTGACCTTGATTTCTACTTTCTTGAAATTCCTGCAAATGTAACACATAATGCAAATATTAGTATAAAAATACATATTTATTCTCTCATAGAAATTATATATTTAATATAGTTATTAAAACCAATCAAAACCTGATTAAGATTCCTTTTAGGCTTAGCAGGATTATTTGGAGATGGTTGATCTTCTTTCTGCAAACGCGGACTGCTGCTCATCGCACTAGGTAAAAACTGTGATCTGCCAGGACTATTTAAATTAGGAGGTGGCGGATCTCGATAAGGAGGCAAGGTTCTCAAAGGTGGAGAAACAGGTCCTGGTGGGTCTCTATAAGGAGGGACTTCTCGAACCTTTTTTTGGGGCATGTATATAGCTGAAAAAAAAGAAAGAAAATATAAGTTTCTATCAAAATTCCAAGTATAGTATGTATCCCTCGAATTGAATATATATTTAATTTAAAATATAAAGCGATGAAACTCACATTCTGCAGTTGTTGTTCTCGTTGGAGATTGAGCAGTTTTCTGTGTCATTTTCCGCACATTGAAGTCCTTGGACTTGAATTGTGGCGTAGGCTGAACTATGGCAATGTTCTCCATTTGAACCTAGAAAAAAGTTTTATTTCAGACAAAAATATTGACATCATGCAGTGAAATTAGATAATGCTAAACCAAGTAAAAACTTAACCTCAGAGGTGGTTTCGGAAGAGTTTCCATGAAGGCCACTGAAAGTTAACGACTTCCTAATATCTCGATTTCTTTCTAGTCCGTCTTGTACATCATCAAATTCTTGCACTGGAATAGTTGGACTATATTTAGCATCTTCGTAGAGGTTATTGCTTACCGACTGATCCCCTATAGAACTAGGCAACCCGCTTTGTCGACTGCCATGAACTAATCTCGTACCCGAAGGACCTGGTTGTTTACTCGTTTCTGGTATAGATCGTCTTAGTATCAACTGAACTTCCGATGCATACTCTCCCCACTTCATCAGGATCTGTTAATTAAAGAAGAAAAATGATCAATATTACGTTATCATAATAGTATTTCTACAATGAAACGTAACATCTATTTGTTTTCACTAACCTTTAGAGGGATTTCATAAGGAGCAAGAAGTCTCTCGCTCGTTCGCCAGCGCTCGATCAAAGTGAATCTTCCGGTTTGAGCCGTGGCATATGCCAAAGCAAAAACCACATCCTAAAAGAAAAAATTATTAATAAGCTACGGTAAATTACAGTCTTAAAAGAGACTGCAGTTTAACATACTTCTGATTCTTTAAAAGACGATTAAAAGTTCCGATAAACAATAAATTAAAAAAATATATCATTTCCAAAAATCAAGAGTTCAGAAGTTTTAAAACTGAAAGTCTAGAGTATAAAAAACTTCCCAAATTAAATTGAATACAATTACCTGAAAATGAAATCATTTTAGGGCCTCCTAAAGGAGCATTATAATACAAATTTATAATCTACACAATACTGTCAACAGCTACAAACAAAGATTAAACTATATGTGACAATCGTACCTTATAAAACATATACGAAATATCAATCTGAATTTCATTATATAAAAAATATTTTAGCCTAATTCTATACTAAAAATGACATTATTTTATGCACCAAAACAAACAATAGAAAATAAATTATGTACCTGACAAGTGGTAGTTTCTGTGACACCACAAACAATACGTTGAATACCCTCGACCCACACCTTCAGCTCCATCATATCATAAATTCCTTGGCATTCCTCTTCCTTCTAGTTTTCTCTGAGGGTCTAGCACTCCGAAAAACTCTTGACTCTCTTTTAAATAGAGTTTACATAACAATTAATTCATTTTGTATATTGGTGATACTGTTATCGCCATTACGCGAACTTTTATTGCAAAAGTTTGCAACTCTAATTTGATATTGACGCATGAGTTAATAAAACCACTAAAATCCACTAAAGCAAATATTAAGTGCTTTCTATTCCTGTTTATAATCTATCATACGCTCTCTAGTAGAAACACAAATCCAACTGTCTGTCAACGTATATTCCATCAATTCCATATCGACATAATCTATAATATAATTCCACAACCGTTCATAACCTGAAATGCCTGAAATACACTAAATTGAAAAACTACAAAAAAGGCTTCTTTTCAAGTAAAATTACATACTTTCCGGAGCTTACGACGTGTTTTCATTGTGAAAAGTAGAAAGTTTCTGTAAATTTCTAATTTTAGCAGAATTTTAGAGGTAATTTAACGCCATTTACGAGAATTACCGATAATATATAAAAATTTGTGTTGTGTTTGCACCGTTTGTACACACAACACATACATTAGTGTCAAGAGTGTCGAGACTCAAGTGTGGTCGTCAAGTGGCACTCATTTTACCTGTTAATTTTTTATAAATTTAGTAGAAATGGTTGCTTTAATTATTATTCGTGTTTAGAAATAATTAAGTATGGGTACAAAAATATTGGAAGATATACGCAATGATCTGAAATTGTTAATTAAGTGCATTACCGGTTTTCACGTAAGTTTTGTGGTTATGTTCCACCATTGTATTTTGCAAATTTTTACTTGTTTATATTGTATTTTTAATCATGTAAACTTATTTAAATTAAATGTTGGTACTTATATTAATTTATTACTTAGTTGCATTACAAATTGGTAAGTATTTTAAAATGAAATGAAAAATATTACACACAGGTAACAATTCTAATTCACTAATGCTCCAATATTTGTAAACAGGAGGATGAAGAAGGATTCGTTTTATGCGAACGATATTCTCTCTCGCAAGTTAAACATCATCGATATCTTTCGGTTAATGGCCATGAAGTTAAAAAAGAAATCTCCGAGATTGTGAAAAAGTTTCAAATTCATGGCAAGTACGAAGTCGCAGACAAATTTCAAGAACTCATTGATTCCTTTTTGAATAATTTCGATTTTGAGAGACATCCGCAATATGATTTACAATGGTGCCTTTTGTCTCTTTTATTCAATTTATCTACGGATACGAGTAAGTCTAATGTTGCAAATTTGGAGCAAATTGCAAATATTCCTTCAGACGATAATAAACCGGAAGACATTGACTGGGCACGATATCTAAAAGAAGGCCAGGACGAATTCTTTTGTGATTATCGAAGCACCAGTGATTCTGTAAGCCACTTTCACATATTATTTTGTATTACATTCAATTATAGATTTAATATGTATATATACGATAATATTTTGATTGATAATCGTACATATTTCAATTCAGGATTGGTCTGATGATGACGAAGTGGAAGGCGTCGATTCATCAAAAGCCGATCAGCTAGGAATTCCCTCAACGAGTAAAGATTTGATTGGTATCGAGACCAAAGAAACTAAAAGTGCCCTGCTTAAAATATCAAAATGTATAACTGACGAACTTGAATCTAGAAATTGGCTATCAACTAACGTTCAACATTCTTGGTGGAATGAACTCGATTGGCATCAACACCAAAACCCGAGTGAGGTTCCGAGTGCGACACTCTGCGAATTTTGGTAAGATGAAATAAATTAATCAATCTTGTCCTTTTTAAAATAATTTAAATTATGGCTGGAATAACTTCATTATAATAATTTAGGCAGAAGTATACTCTGAAAAATCCTCATATAATTGGCACTCTCAGCGAATATCAAGCTTGCCGAGAATTATTATGGATGTTTCATGTGCAGGAACCAACGGCAATTTTTCAAAGTCAAAATGCCCTGGAATTTTCCATTCGGGATAATATATCAATACCAAGTCTAACTCTTGTAAGTTGAATTACTAATTATAATAACACTGAAAAAGAAACCAAAATACCTTCGAAAATTATCCTATTGATTAGTTTTTATATTCTCATCAGATGAGAAGGTATTAGACTAGTGTATCTGGCTATAATCAGATCACTATAAAAAATCATGAAGAATAGCAAATCTTTTTGCTTTCTCATGGAGAAAGCTTTGTAGTGGTAACAAAATTCAGTTTCACAAAAAACATATTTTTCTCAATATATTTCAAGAGGTATGTGTGTGTATGATGTATGTATATTACGCTTTTTAACGATCCTGCAATATCTCGAGATCATGTGCAGATAAATTCATGAAATTTGGTATACTTATTCCACTATATACCGAGTTGAATTTCTTATAAGAGTTTAACGAAATATTTAATTTTACAAGTTTTACTTACTTTTGTATTTTCAGTAACATTGATTTTTCGACTATAAGTTCTCAAGTAATCAAAATTCTAAGCTGATGTAAAAAGAAAAAAAGGTTCCTTGTGCCAAGACGAATCGATTGACCTATAAGATTAATCCATTTAATTGAAAAATAAGAAAGTTCTGGTGAATTGTAATTTTCAAAAATTAATTTTTTGACCATAAGTTCTCAAACAATCGCGAAACACCAGTGTTATGGTGGAAATAAATTCGATTAAATAAAAATTAATACAATTAATATCTCGGAAGTATAAAAATTGTACTCCATAACGTATGAAATTTATTTTTCTTACATATGATGTACATAAGCAATAAAAAAGAATTTTCAAAATTTCTTCACTTTAGTACATTATAAAAATGTCTTAAGTGTTGTTTTTATGAAAGGGAATCATAATAGGCTAATAAACGTCATTGCCATTAATTACTTTCAAATATTTGCAGTAATATTTGGCTGTGAATAAGATAACTACTTGTTTATAAGTAAAGTGCCAGCGAAATTGAGTAAAGTTGCAAAATTTTTTATTTAATCAACTACCTCTATTTAAAAATAAAATGCAACGCATTATTGGTGGTCTTTTCTTGACGTTGGCAGTTTTTTTAAATTTTATTGGTAAGTATTTAAAAATAATATTATTATCTATAATTTTAAGAGACGAAAACTTTACCACTAATGTTGTAACTTTATTCTGAATTCACTGAAAGAATTAATTTTATTATATAGTCAATATCGAAGTTACATGTTTGAGGATACAAGATTTTCTTTATAATTTTCATTCTAATTTATATTTTAATCATTAAACATCATCAATTTTTATTTCTCTTTACAGAATTAAGTTCACAGTCCAGTCAACGAATGGGTCCGCCTCCAATGATTCCTAGGACACAACCAACGCGCATGAATCTTCCTTCTCCTTATTATTATAATGAAAATGGTATAATTCGAGCAAGAGGACATCCTAACGCACGTTCAGTCAAAGATAGAGATTTATTTCTTGGAATGAGCGATGGGGAACGTTTTTACCCGATAGTTATTCAAAACAAAATGTATATTATAAACTTAGCATTACACAAATACATTGAACTGAATCGACAACAAAGTCAAGGTCTTCTTGAACGTGGCACAATTATCGCAGAGAATACTAGAAATCAATTCGAATAAGAAAAGTGTATAATTAATTTAATATTATATTATTTTTAATTGCGATTTTCCTGGAAATGTAGCACATGTAAATAAAAAAATAAAAAATTGAAATTTTTATAAAAATTTTTTTTTTTTTCTGAAAAAATTCTACAATCACAATTATCCATGCGGACGAATTTGAGCAAATTTTGAGCACCTTCACCACCGAACATGATATTTTTGAAAATTATTTGAAAAGATTGTTTGTAATCTTTTTACAGGAATCATTTAAAAGTATTCTTTTGGGTTATTGCGACTACTTTGAAATGATTCACGAACTTGAAGAATTTGGAGAAAGACTATATACTCAGGCTAAGAAACTTGATGATGTTCAAAAACCACCTTTGACTTATGAAGCCTACAATGCTGCAGTGCAGCAATATTTGCTGAGAATGAAAAAGGAACTCGTTGCAACAGAGCAAAAATTTATGGCACAAGGTAATATTATAATTACTTTTTCTGTATATCAAATTATTATAATTATATAATTTTTTTATATTGATTAATTGGATAATTTTATTTTCAGAGTGCTCGAATACTTTTCTCTCGATTTCGAAAGAGTTAAGAAAGCATTTAAATTTTATTCGCATGTTGTATGAAATTCATCAATCGGTAACGGCCAATTGGAAAACTTGTTCGAATTGGATTCGAACTTCGAAATTGCTTTCTACTCTTTATTATGAGATGCAAAACTCTAGTAGTCACGAGAGATTGAATATATGCGCCAATTTATATTTATCCAGTATAACGGTTTACTTAAATATAATAGACGTTTGGTTAAGTGAAGGTCGCCTCGAAGATTGGAGAGAAGAGTTCGTAATTGTCAGGTACATCGAAGATATATATATTAGAGTGGCCAAAAAAAATGTATATTATATATATATATATATATATCGTTTTAAATATTTTGACATCCCTTGAAATTCCTTAAAATCCTTAAAGTCTCTATTAAAATCTCGAAGAGCACCGGGTAAATTTCTGCTAGTAAATGATATATTTAAATATTTACGACACTTTACAATCCTTTGGAGTAATATTTTTATTTATAAATACGAATTTTATTGTTTAGAGAGAAGGATAGAAAATCGCAAGAAGAAGGCAAATTGTACAAAAGATTTGCAATAAGAGAATTAGATGAAAAGTGTTCAAACGATCCAATAATGCAACTTTTGCTGCAGAAGGTTTGTCAAATGGGTCGCAGTATCGAATTGCTTGTTACTTTGGACCGTCTTCCTGATATGTGGAACACTATGAACGATCGAAATGGCAAGTATCGTACAGGTTTTTAAAGAAAGATGGTGAATTTTCTGTTAAATAGTGTATTTTGTTACAGCGAGAAGAATAACTTTAAACGAAGAATTTCGTATGGAAGTACTTTCTGAATCTTCAAAATACAATGTCTTTCCTGCCTGTGATACAACCGATATGTTGATTTCAAGAGTGCAAATGATTTTCTTATCCCATGTCTTAGATAAAACAACTCTGCATCAAGTGCCGAAATCAAATAATCCGTTTTTGATGAAGGCGTTCGAAAGTTATCTGCCAATCGAGAAAAGTCAAGCATCCGTTTCATCCGTTGATGAAACGGATTTGCGATCTGATGGAAATAAAGGGAAGGAATCTTCTCCTTTCGTCCGGTATTCAACCATTTTTTTTAATAAACTAGAATTCTGTTTTGCAATTTTTAATATCTCTTAAATAATACCATATTTTAGCTTTGAGCTGATATCAGAGTCTATATTACCGCTAAGAAAAGTCTTCGAAAATGCCCTTTCGAGAATTCTAGACTTCAGATATATCAGTGCCAGTAAGTTAGTTAAAGAGATAATGATAAGAGAATATAAATTAGAGGAGAATCTGAAATTAATGAGAAGTGTCTACATGATGGAGAGAGGTCATATAATGAATAGGTTTTGCAATCAGATGTTTAGCGAGGTAATTTTATTTATATTTATATAAATTCAAACTAAATTTAAAAGTTTTATACCATGAAAGATATCATTTTAATGAAAATTTGCAGATTGAATCGAATATTACGTGGAACAATTCGTACTTTTTGTCCTGCATCTTAGAAGAAGTAATTTCTGAGGAATGGCCAGATACGAGTTCTCGTTGGTCGATTACAGTGGATAATTTACGAACTCATCATGTATTAGACGCAGTAAATGGAATCACTTTAAATTATGCAGTTGGTTGGCCTATTAATATGCTTTTAAATGAAGATACATTAAGTAAATATAATAGCATATTCAGATTCGAATTGAAATTAAAGTGGGCTCTGTGGACATTGAACAATCTCAGATTTTCTGGTATGTATTTATATTTTATGATTATTTAGATCTCACAGATGGTTTTCTGTTATTATTTATCTTTTCAGATCTCGAAGGCTTAAAATCAAAAGAAATAACGGATACGCTGCAACATTTCCATATGCGGCGAGTTGAATGCTTAAGATTTTGGCTTTTACATGCCATTGGAGCAATTCATGTTTATCTCTCAGGCCAAGTGCTTCATAGTTTGGGAAACGCGTTGGAAATGGAATTGACCCAGGCTGATAATCTGGATTCGATAATTAAGAGTACGTTTCTTTCAATTTTAAAATTTACTAGTAAAATTTATTAATATTTGTATTATGAAGTAAAATCTATTTTTAATTGTAATTTCTGCCTTTCAGTTCACAAAGAGTATTTAAATAAGGTGCACGAGCACTGTTTACAAACTTCGCAATTCGAGGACCTAATGTCCACAATAAATCAGGTAATCAAATTTGAAACAACAAAATTTTAATAAATTAGATTGAAATGGAAAGTATTCAGTTTTTAAAAATATTTTCTATTAGTTGCTCGAGATGTGTGTCGTTGTTCGGGATATTTGGAAAGCTGGATCTCAAAATCTAGAAGGGAAAAAGTTGAATCTTTTGGAAAGCACTTATATTAAATATCATACTTATTTGGCTTTAGCTTTGCATAATGCTGTTCAACATCACAACGCCACATATTGTAAGTTTCAAGTTTCATATTTTTTTATTTTCATATTTATATATCATATTGAAATTTATTACTAATTATTCTATATTTACAGTGATAAGCTTGACATCGGTCTTTAATTGTAGCATGCCGACAATTTAAATCCACCGAAATATCATTCGTAAATACATAAATCAGTATTGTTTATTTTTTTTGTAAAACTTCGCCCATATTACTCTAATATTTGTGGTGCAATTAAGGAAAAAATCCCAACTCTTTTGTCATAACAAGTTTACAAAAAAAGCAATATAATTGTATATCTTCTTTGTTCAGTTAATAGTACTAAAAAAAGACTGAGTCAGTTATAAATTTTCCTACTTCCACATCAGAAATAAATACTCTTCATTGTAATCTAATAATTCTTTTAAGTTACTTTGTAAATAGTAAGATTAATTACAACTTGTGATATCTCATTTTAAACTCGGACCCCTCGGGGAAGTGAGGGGTCGAGAAAGAGGCTTGGTGGGAGATGCCTTTCCCTGCCCCTCAGGCGCCGTAAGCCCTAAAGTTAAGGTATGAAGGAGTTTGTTTACGTTTCGAGGAGTCCGAGTGTATTTTTCATCGAATAAAGCCTGTTTTTATTTAACGATACTCCACAGTTTTACACCTTTCCAATTCCTGATATGTTGTGAATATGAATTATAAATTACTTTATAAATATCTATAAATTATTATTCATTATTTCCAGACAGATTAACGCCTGAACTTCGAGTCAAATTAATAAAGAAATATATGAAAGGTCAGAAGAAAAGTAATCGAACAGTCAGTGATCACTTTCTCGATATGAGCCAGAATTTAATAACAGAAGTGGCTTATCAAAATCTACCACCTTCGGGGCTTCCATTTCCAATGTCAATTCTCATAAAAAAACGTTTACATTGGAAAAGAATAGGGTACAATAAATAATATTCCCTACAGTTAAACATCTTTAATCAAAAGTAAACTTTTTATTTCCCAATATAAATTTTTTCGCTTTTCAATTTCAGTGCGAGCCTTCAGTTACTTGAACACTTGCCTTTGAATGAGTGCGAACAAAAATTTTCTTTTCTTAGTTGTTATTACAAAGATCGCATAATTGCTACAAGTTCTTCTCCTTGCATAACTTTTGATTTATCAGAAGAAACAATTGAAGAAACAATTGAAGAATCAAATTCGGGCGAATTTAATATCGGAGTATCAGAATCGATCGTTTTGAAATCTGGAGATGAAAGTGAATCAGATTAAATTCAAAATTTGAGGTATTTTTTAATTGAGTTCTAAACCAGAGGTCACACAAATTGAAAATTCGAAAGATTGCTTTAAAAAATATATTAGATTTTTAAATTACATGATTAATTTATGATTCTAAATACATGATTCATGAGTAGTCGTTATTTATATACATTTTTGTCTGTTTCTGTAATATTAGTCAATTATTTCAACGTTTTTATAATTTACACTTGACTCGAGAGAGTTTCTTAATATGAATATTTATCTGTTTAGAATACACTATGCTATAATATAAAAACCCATTCATTTACATCTTCTATCGTTCAAATAATATAAAATGCTTTTTTACGATACTAAATACAACTTCCGTCTCATTTGATAGCATTTACTTATTATAATTAAATATACACTAAAAACGTCAGCTACATCATGTGCTACATAAACTTCTAGAAAGAGGAAAAAAAAAATATATCAAATTTCGAAAAATATTCTAAGCTCCAATACACATAAAAAAATAAAGAAAAAAGAAATGGCGATAATCTTATTCCAAACATGAAATGGTTCGCTGTTTTTTTTTTTTAATTTGCGAGAGTAGTCAAAGAATAGTCCAGGATTTATCAAGGATACAGATATCGAAGTAGAAAAAAATGTAAAGATCTGTACAATTATAATAATTACCTTCTAATTTTTTTCCATCAGACAGAACTATTAGTCTTACTCTTTGGTACATCGAATGTGGAATGAACAAAAGGAAAATTTAGCACCAAATAATTATTTTCAATTATAAGCTCCTGAAGATCTACGATGGATTTTGCTTTCCATGGCCTTAAGGAAAAGAAGTTTGTTAACTTTGAGCTAAGACGATGGTTCCATTTTGCCCGGATTGCGTGACAGATGGCATATTCGTTGATTCACTTATACTAACGGGAGATGTTGAATGATTGTTTGCACTCGCAGCCGCCAATGATTTGTTGCGCAACTCAAAAACTTGTTGGATTCCGTTTCGGAAACAGAGGAAATTGTAGTCTATTACACCTGAAAAGTGTTCGTATTAGATTTTGAATTAAAATTAACTCCAGTTTCTTCCATGCCTTTTAAAGTCGAAACATTTTACCTTGTCTTTCAAAGCTGTCTTCTCGCAATATACAAACGAGAGCTAGGAATTTGTTCACTTCTCGCAGATAGAGAATTGTACCATTATTTAACTTAATTAAACTAGAACTTTGACTGTCGAAGGCTGCTGCTTCTAGGTCTTCCCTCAAACTTAAAATGGGAATTTGATTAGGAATGAATTTATTTGTTATACAAATTTCATTACATAATTACTTAGAGGCTCAATATTATTACTTACCCATATATACACGAAACATCGATCACGACGTCTATCATGTCACAACAGAGTTCATAACTTTGCATATCGACTGGTGAACTGTCTGTTGCGATGTAAATTTTTGAAACAACGTCGAAGAGAAAAGCTTTCTCGATTGCGGAATTCTGTTGATATTTAATAATCAATCTTGTAAGAATAATTTATATGAAATATAGTCTGCAATCCATAAACTCTTCAAATACTTACAGAAATGAGAATATTTAACAAATTTTCTAAAGCGGGTAACTGTGGGATTAACTTCTGTACAACTTTGCTGAAAGCCTCGAATATACTATGATCATAGATAGAGGTGAGATGGAAGCTCAAGTGTATTTGATCGCAACCTGGAAAAGAATAATAAAATCCCATTCATTAATCGAAAATAGATTAAAATTAGTTTACGAATACTACTAGTATCTTAGATAAAAAAAAATAGATTACCAGAATCAACCAAATCGTCATTAGCCCTGGTATGAATATCCCTCTGTGTTTCCATTTTATAATCATCTGACAGTCCATCAACTTTATGGATAAACACCTCGAATTTTATCGACTGGTTGACTTTATAGGCTTTAGTAACAGTAAGATGCAATTTGTTTAGCGCTTCCATGTAATCATCTTGAGCGTCAATTACAAAAACCAAAGCCCCACAGCCACCGAAAATCATATCGCTATCAAAAGTCGGATCGAAAAAATCAATCTGTCCTGGGAAGTCCCAGATTTGAAATTGCACAAAGCTCGAGTTGCAAATATCATCCTTGATGATTTTGTTTGTGCTTTCCAAAAAGAGTGTTTCGTTCGGAGACATTTTGTGAAAAACTACCTTTTGAATTGAAGATTTTCCACTTCTTGAAAATAAAATACAAGTTTAGTTATTTTTCCAATAAAATTTTATCGTTATATATTTTTAAATTATTTTTAATTAGCATGGTTTACCGTCTAAGACCCATTAGAAGAATTCTGGGTTTCTGATCTCCTGTTAATAGACCCGATGACCCATCTACCTCTCCATCGAAGTTCGTGTAACCAAAATCTTTGGGAAAGGAACCTACGTCGTATCCCGATTGATATTGATCATCGTCATCCTACAGAGGAATAAAATTTTTATTAATCTAGTATCAGAGAGATAGTATGATTTGAAATATTTTCTGTAAATATGAATAAATGTCGAAGATAAATCAACAAAATGGAAATAAAACTTTAATTTCATTAACCTAAATCTCAGACACAAATTTAATGAAATCCAACATATAGATATTTTTAACATTCTTAATAAAGCAGACGACAATAACTTATTGTTTATATGCATAAGAATATAAATGAAATACAGAAACATTCGAAATTACTTATAATATTAAATTTTATATGAAGAGGCCTATTTATATTTCAGACTCTTGTATTCAATGAGCGAGATTTCTAATCTGTTTGTTGAAAGTGGATAAAAGTTATCACGATAAAAATTGAATCGTAGGTTGACTCACCATGTCTGGATTCGAGAAATTGTCACTGTACTGAAATATTATTATCTTTTTAGAATAGCGTATAGAGCTTCTGTATCTGCCAACCTAGAATGTTGCCCTTTATCTTTTATTTTCTAGCCCAATTTGGACTCTTTTGGTCCACGAGGCTCAAAAAACACAATTCCATCCACAAAAAACCTGGGAACGTAAACTAATAATTAAACACAGTCACACGAATGACTGAAAGCACTGAATACTCAGAAACACTTGACTAAGGTCAAAGATATTTTTGCTAAAGGCCTCAGCACAATCGTGAACTGAAGTTCAATTCACGATTGTTCAGTTACTGAATAACTGAACCCATTCCTATATGCCCATAACCTGGACCTGAATATGGTTCTGTCCTTTTTGTTCATATTGCCCTATCTCCCTTGCGGTTACGCGACAAGAGAGATGAAGCAATATAACAGAGAAGGACAGAACCATCTTCTGGTCCAAGCTACGGGTTCAGTTCACGATTGTGCTTAGGCCTTAAGGCCGGTGGCAGGTGGTACACTCTTTTGAAGCTTTTGCACTTGTAAGCAATGAAACGTTTCATTTAAACATTGAAACTTTCAAATGTTTCACATTCAAAGTTTCATCGTTTCATGAAACTTTGGGGGGAAAGGAAAGGAAATCTTCTTCTTCTTCTTCGTTGGCACTATGTAGTTGGGAGTGTGAACTTTACAAAATCTGTAACCCACCAATATCTTTGCCGACTCCTATGGGCGCAAGAATAGACCTTGCCGACCTGATTATAATTTGTATCTGCGAAATTTTCTCACCAGAGCGGCGCTGCATTCAGCAAGTGTGTAGGCAAGTGTAGGGTGCACACATATGCATTCATTTGTTTGCAAGTTTCTCATCTATGTATTCTGCGTCGCTGGGTTGATTTTCGTAGTCATTCCCGCACCTTGTCATTCGCGGCGCCATATTGTCTTGTCAGTCTTGTCACTTGGTGTCACTTGGTGACCATTGGTGACGAACTGTCAACTGACACTGACGAGCCGCTACCGGAGTTTGACGTGTCGACTGTCCGTACAATGCACTAGTCTCTTTAATTAATAATGTGGTTTGATGTGACTGACTTGGAGTTTACTTATTTATTTATCCACTAAAATTGGAGTCCTAGAAATATATTTAGTGGCAGCACACATACCCTTTACGCGATAAAAATGCATTAAAGTAATGGGAAAATGCACGAAAATATTAGAAAATTCAAAATAATTCAATTTTTGTACAAAATGAGGCCAAAAAATCTTTCTGAAGCTATTGTAGGATATAAAATACACATTATCCATCAATCAAA
>JAUESI010000008.1:6732819-6743866 GCA_032275145.1 Synergus laeviventris | reverse complement strand
CTTGGTAGAATAAAGATCCATTCTTAAACCGTATATAATTTGTTTAATTATTTATTTCAAGCCCTACAACTTATACTATCGAATACCTTGATTCTATAAAAGCAATTTAGCTTCACCATCTTTATGTTCATAATTATAAATGTTTTTCGCAAAAACTAGGCTATTTATCCATTTGCATAAAACGGAGGTAAATAGCCTTATAGTTTTAGCGAAAAATATTGTATATCTACTAATGTACTATTGTGAACGTAAAACTGGTAAAAATAAATTTGCTCTATGGAAATTATTACATGCCCTTAATCAAATTTTAAATAAGAAAATTTCAAGCTGTTTTGAAAATCAATAGGCAATTCACTCGGGTATACAAAACATTACGGTTTTGTTTGGCAAAAGAAAACTGCGATTTCGAGAGATCAATGCACGTGTAAGCTTTGCATAAACGATTCGAATCTACATATTTCATACGCACCGATTACGTAAAGTTTATTACTTCACATGAAGGGAAAACGGCCAGGGGCAGTAGTTCAGAAATTTAGTGATTCACTATTATTCTAATTGACCTTCTTTCGGTATCACACTGCGAATGATGCATTCGCTTCTGATATTGTTTCTATTCCGCTCTTTCATTTCTTTCCTTCATATCTTCTTCATCCAGTAACAGAAAAATATTGTAGGAAAGCAGTAACATCTTTTAGTCAATTTTAATGTTCTATATTGATTAGAAAGTAGATCAAACAATTCCATGTATATGAGGAAGATTAATCACTTTCCTTTGTCGGTTTAAACTTTAATTCCTGTTTCTTTGTTTATATTCTGTTATGCTCTCGTTAAGCACGTGGTGAACACTGCCTTATTGACACTAATGTATATTTTTTAACTTTATGAGGTGAGTGATAGAGATATCTTCAGGTACTGGATGTTTGATTATAATTATGAAAAAACGACAATACATTTCGTCTGTTCTTTATCGCTTGTTTGTTCCATTGCTGGACATCGTAGGCAGATTTAATGTAACCAATGATAAAGAAACGAGAATAGTTAACAGAAAAAACCTTACTATCAATGAAGATAAAATTCCAATATAAGTTACTGTATATTCTATTTCATTGGGATTTAAAAATTTTCAGATTGTTAGATGAAAGATAAGACGGCTTAATTTAGATAAAGACTCTTCTTCTCGAGTGTTGCTTTAATTAGACATTTGTCTTTCGATAAATAGATATAGCTAATAATATATTTAATTATTTTTTATGACATTTTGTATTTTAGAAATAAGAACTTTTAAAAATTTGTTCTTTTAAGTAGTAATAGAAAGCTAAATTTTAGAATAATTTTTTTATACATTTTTCATATAAAAGAATTTGATAAATTAATGACAAATTTTTATAAGAATATTAACTCACACAAAAGGGGATCCAAACGTTCCCTAAAACTTTTATTTCGTTTGACTCTCTCTGCGTCGCTCTCGTCTGTGTCTAGCATGGTTTCCCATTCGGAAGGATCGTAATTTTGATCCTTTTTAGGTTCGAATGTTCCATTCCTTTCATTTCTTTTCTCAACGTTGTCGTATGAAGAATTCCTGTCACTGTAAAGAGACTCCGTGGTATCTGGAGGTTTTAGAAGCTCAGGGTACCTGAAAATGATTACCAATAGCGAATTTTAAATCAGATATTAATTTCGATATTTTATAGAATTTTATTTTCAATGGTATCTTAATTTGCTCTATTCAGTGATTATTAGATTTTCAATAATTACCTTTGAAGAATGATACTCTTAACAGTTAAGGTATTGCCGATAATATACTTGTCACTTTCTTCATCTGGGAATTTTCTTGCGACATATTCAGCCCCATAATTCGCATCACAATCGTAATCCGGGTCATGGTCTTCAGCATCGTTCCCTGGAACCAAAAAAAAAGTTTCATTAGTTCGGTTTTCTACCGTGTTGAAATTTTTTTCTAACTTTACATTGCACATTTTTAAACATTCCAAGTTAGTAGTTGTAAACTTTGTAAGCTCGAATCATTTCCAATTTTAAACATTAAAAATGAAAGCAATTTTTAGTTCTGAATTACCAATAAATTCCCAACTAGAATCCACCGCCCACGACGTATCAGTAAAAAGCTTTGTCTTGATTTTTGGGGGTTGAACAGGTTTTGCAATCGGAAGTTTCTTAACTTCTCTAGACCCCAATCTTTTCGCCAAATTGTCAACGGAGGAAGATATAAGTGGCGTTTTGTCCTCCATTTCTTCCGTTTCTTCCCAATCAATAGGATGAAGTTGATTCAAATTATTTCCAATTGGTGTTTGTAACCATCCGGGTTCACTATGTCGGAACTTGTTCGTTGCAGGATTATTTTTCGGTCGCCTCCTGGGCACAACAATCGCATTTTGAGTAATAGCGTCCGCTGGTTCAGCATAAAAGGGACTTCCTTGTTTTGATTCGGGAGTCAAAGGACTATTGGTTTCAGATTGTGCCAGAACCAAGCCTAATTTATTTCTTGGAGGCGTAATCGTGTTAGGACTGTTCAGAGAATTAGCACTGTCTGTAAAATAAATAAACAAATTCAATGAGAAAGATATCACCAATTCTAGATTTTTGGATGAACTTAATTGTCCGAGTTTAAAAAAGAGGTTTGAATTACAAAAATTACTTACAAACTCTGGATAGAAGATCTGGTCTTTTCCCTATCCCCGTTTCTTCAATAGATCCACTATCTGGACTCTTGGCTTCAAGAATTGGTTTAAAACTAGTGAACTCTGGACTCGTTACTTCCTTATAACTCAGCTTTTCATTTCCCACAGATTTATCGTTTCGAATCACAAGCCTTTCATTCCGTGGAACAAGCTGATCATTAGCCACTAGCCTTTCATTAGAAGATTTTTCCCCAGGACTTAAAAGTCGATCTGAACCCACCAACCGATCATTAGAATTCTTCAAGTGATCAATTTTAAGTTCACCACGAGCTAGTCTTTCATTAGGACCCCAAGTGGAATGATTTGACTGGTCTGTCGTATTCCAGATGTCTTCATAATCCGAGATTTTGTCGCCTGGGGAACTTCTGTAATATGATTCGAGAATGTCGGATTCTTGGTAGTGCTGTGAATTTTTTCTGGCGTCGCGATCCCTTCGACGTTTGGATTTGCTCGTACTCGAAGGTGTGGCGGGGGAGAGGATACTTGGGGTTTTCGAGCAGACTAGTTTTGATGACGGAGAGAGCACTGGGGTTGTTGGGGATAAAGGTGATTTTGATGAGAGATTCGAAGACAAGGATTTCGTCGAAGTCGCACTTTGAGGAGAGAGCAGTGATGTACTTGGATCCGATGGTGTATTTTGCTGCAAAAAAAAGGATTAAAAATTAGATTAGTTTTTATGTTTTGATTGTTTAGTATTCAACAATTTAAATTTCAAATTGTTAAGTTTGAAACCTGATGCAGCAGTTTGGTACTATTTTCTATGAAATCAAATTGTTTAAACTTTAAAAATTACCTGCGACGGGCAGTCATTATTCTGATTCACATTGAAGGTCACTGACGTCGTGACCGTGAAATTGTTTTGACTTTGACTGATGCCGGGCTTCGCCCATCTTGGAGGTGGTGGAGGTGGTGTTTTAATGTTCTGTGCCGATCCCTGACTTTCTACGAGGTTCTTATTCACTTCCGGTAGGATGGGTGAATTCGTGTTCGAGAGATTATTGAAATTGGCGAGGTTCTGAAGGAAGTTGGAGGTAGAGGAAGTATTCGGGGAGAATTTATTACTTCTGGAAAACTCGCCGTTTGACTTGGAAGTCTGAACTTCGACACTTTTTGTAGTCTTGGTGTTGGTACTTGATTCCAAGGGGCTAAGAACATTACTCTCTACATTATGAATCACAGGCGAGGGGCAACGAACGCTCTGAACCAGGTTGGGCGAAATGAGCTTCTGAGAAAGCTTCTCACTTGGTGAAAGCTTCTCCAGCCTTTCTTTTTTGGCATCGAATGGTTCGTTAAACGTCGTCAAGTTTAAAGTATTCGGAGGCGTCGGCCTTGGTTGTCGTGGTAATGATGAGGCGAAGGTCGAAGTTGTTACTGTACTCGATGGAGAGGAACTCGCTGCCAAAATCACAATGTTTTATTAACTGGGTTATTTTTAGTTGTATTAAAATATAAAATAAATTTGATTTGGGATGTAAAATTTACCATTATCATGTGATGAGATTGGACACAAGTTGAGTACGATACTTTCTGAAGTGGGAGTGTTGATGATGTTATTGTTGTTACCTGGAAATAATGAAATGTAAATAAATTCAAGATATTTTTTTTAAACACATATAAACTAGAACAACTTACCACAATGAAAGCTGCTTAAACTCGAAGTATTACTGCTACCACTTTCTGGAGGTTTGGGATTAGCCATTGGATACCTCCAAAATTCTTGACCCAAAAGGGCTAATGATGAGAGTTGCTGTCGATTTTTTGCTTCCCTCATGGCCCTTGGCAGTGTCAATTGTACTGGTAATTCGTCACTGCTTACCAAAGAATGAAAATTAGAATCAGATTGATCAAAATCAGTTTTAAAAACATTATCTCATGAATATTCAGTTGAATCATTTAGCTGATAAAATTAACTTGAAAGTTGGTTTCTGCCTGTAATTTTAGAAGATTGAAGTCTATTTCAAAATTAATATAATTAGTTAAATTAATAGATTACTCACCAACATTGAGAGTAGTGTGCGATGAGTGAAGGGATATTATCGAATCTGTTTTCACTCGTCTCTAAACTTAATTTTCCTTTGTTGGATTGGATGAGGTAATGTTCAATGTAAGGACCCTTTCCAGGTGGAAGCCTCACAGAAAGTGCCATTGTGTCACTTTGGCTTGATTGTCGAACGACAAAATTCTGCAACATAAATACATTCATATTATTATAAATTAATAACATTTTTGGTAGAAAATTGATATCAGATTATTTTTTGTTTTACTTTTGTTGTTTTGAAATAAAAGAAGAGACAGAAGGATTTAAAAGTTTTCTCAATCCCTTTGGTCTTTGCATACTGTTATCTGTATTTTGCAAAATTTTCGCTACTTCAGCAAGAATTTTTCCACTAGATGGTCGCATTTCTTGATAGAGACGAGTAATTGCGAAGAGCATTGTTTTTTGGCTGTGCCATTCGTTCGCTCTGGCTTGGGGATTATAACAATCGGTAAAGCCGGAAAACAATGAATGCCAGGAACAATGCACCGGCAATGCCTCGCCTCATCCGTAGGCATTTCTGCGCTGATTACGATAGCTTTTGTGCTTACTTACTGGAAAAATGTTTATGAGAAAGTGCAATGTCGGATATTATGATTCTTCACCACAACTTTTAACATTCATTTCTTTTTTTATCAACTGTCTTACCCATTTTGCTGAAATCTGTATAGATAAATGAAGTTGTAAATTAATGAGGCTATTATTTTGGTATTTTAATAGGGGAAGTTGGCAAACATTTTCCCCACTAGAATAATGAAAGTGATAGAAACTGCCGACTTAACAATTTATTTCGCGAAAACAAAGCAACAATAATAATAGAAGGACTGTACAGTTCTCTTGGTCAATTCATTTTTCATTCATTCCCTTGACAATCGTTTACACAATGCAGAGCTCGCAAGTAATTTCCCACAATATGGCCCATTGTTTTAAAGAAACAAGCACTTTCGCACTCAGGCAGTTAACATCAGGCATTGACACACATTTTCAGCCCGCATTGACGTTTTTCTCATTGAAAACAGCTAGCGTGAAACCCAGTTATTAATACAAATAGCTGACTTTAATTCCCAGTAAAAAAAATTCCCAGAAATAAAAATTAAAATTAAGTCTAATGAGAAAATAATACAATTTCACAATAAATGGGCCATACCATTAACTTAGAGTACGTTTGATAGTTTATTATAGACATCGTGTTTGTAAAATTATTTTTTTACTTGAAGGTATTTCCAGTCATTTCAATAATTCGAATAACTTTCAATTTCAATAATTTGAATTATATTTAGTACCATTATAAAATGTGTGATTAATTTCATAATTTGATAGAAATGAATATACAAGGCATTTTAAAAAAAATTCTTTTTTTTCCCTTTTTAAGTATATATGATAGCTATAATTGAAAATTAAATGAGAGGTTCGATACAAATCACGAATCGTACATTCAAATCCTGAGTCTCGAGAGTCCCTCGTAATTTTGGTGCTTGGATCTCAGCCAAAAATTAAATGCCTAGTATTTCAGTCCTCATGATAGTCCCTGCATTTACTGCATATTAAACCAAAGGGAAATGCTTGCCAAATTACCGTACGTTGCAAAAACCGTCTTAAACTACAGTTATGTGGTTTCAAAATGGTTTGTGGTACTACTATCAAACTTTTTAGTCCATAAATTTAACCCTTTACAACCATTCCTTCAGTTAACTTCGAAAATTTAATTTAGACCTGATATAGAATTTCACTTTATATCGAGGTGAGAGACCGATAAATCTTCATTAATATTTCATTCTAACATCATTAGTTTAATTTTCTTCGTAATAATGTTACTGTGCCAGCAAATAAAGTTTTGAGTAAAAGTATGGTAATACACTCTCTAAATCTGAATCAGTAAAAAGTCACTGATTCAAATAGCTGGAATCCGGTCACTGATAATCAGAGAAAAGTTACTGATTCATTCAGTCTTTATAATATCTTTGATTCAGTACATAAAGGTCACTGATTGAATCAGTACAGAGGAATATGATGGACCGATAGTTGGCAGCACTTGTACCTTGTCAATTTAGCGCGAGATTTAAATAATCCTAAAAGTAAATTGCTATAATGAAAAATCCAAATTAAAGTTCCAACGTCAATAAAAAAATTAAAAAATATGAAATCAGTCTCATTATTCAAAATTAAACATTTTCTGCAGAGATATCGATTTGTGCTACAGGAAATTTTCAATTTTTTGTAATGACAGATTTCATAATGTTTAATTTTATTAAAAAGATGTTGAAACTTTAATTCGAATTACATAACAGCAGACATTTATTGAACACAACATTATACACAACATCTTATAAACTATATTAGTCATCTAAAACTCTATCATTCTTTATTGAGCGTGACGAATTTACAAAATCCTTGGTAAATTCACTACGAAGTAATTTTACAAATTTATATAAAATTAAAGGATAAAATAGGAAACCTTCATAAACAGGATAAAATTGTATTAAACAGTAACAGCGTTAAGATTGACACTTCACGTTGTTACTTACTGATAATCAGTGGGCAGTTTACTGAATTGATCAGTGAAAAAACTCAAATCGCTGATTCATCAGTGAAATACTCAATTACTAATTAAATCAGTGAAATTTTCACTGATTCCGATTTAGAGAGCAAACAAAATAATTTAAAAATTAAAAATACTGACCCCTTCTTCTTTTCCCTGCAACAAGTGGAAGGCACCGGCTCTTTGAATGCCAGGAAGAAACCAAATGGGATGAGATCTAATGAGTCTTTCGATTAGAGTAATATTGCAGGGAACTTCGCTGCCCGAATCCTCCGTGGAAGCTGAAGATCCATGCGAGGTTGCAGAATCTTCAGACGATAAAGATTCTTCGCTCTGAAAAAAAAACAAAATATTTATATATTCATTTATTCTTTGGTTCAGCAAACCTGATCTTTGAACTTGTGATTTTTACTAATGTTACAACTTAAAAAATGGTTAGATCCCAGCCATAAAATTCCCTTCATCATTCGCACTCTTCAGCTTAAATAAACATGCAATTTCATTCAGATAAGAATTTTATTTCCTTGAAAATCTGGAAAAAATTAACTTTTATCTGAGTCGCGGTGGAAGTTAAAAAAAGAAGAATTCGATTTTCTCCCTCTGAAGTTGGTCGTCTAGACGAGGGGTATAAAGGGTAGATAAGAATGGCAATTTCCAAGCAATGGTCACTTTACCATCTTTTATACTTACATCCCAATAGCAAGAGAGGCTGGGATTGCATCTTCAGCTGCGAGAGGTGGAAAGTATCGTATCATCGTTGCAAACCTTATAAGGGGACATTTGACTCTCAAGCCCTGACATTGCAGATTACGATTTGGGTACAGACTTGCCCAATTTACGAGAATCGTCAAACGAATACTACAACTGTAGAGACACGTTTCAATTCTCGAAAGCATAAAACCTTTATAGGAATATCAAAACACGGAAAATTAAAGTCCCCTAGGAGCTTTTACTTATTTAAGAAGTTGATAAAATACATAGATTGAAGTTTCCATTACTTTGAAACTTGAAATAAAAGTGATTCCTAGGAGAATGAATTATTCAAAATTGTTTTATTTTATGTAAATATATAGGAACAGAATTAATTGAGACAAAAGAACTGCAAAAAATCGAATATCAATGCAAATTTCTCCTCATCGTATATGTATATTTCATAGTGCTGCGTACATCACTAATTCTTACAATTACGTGGAGACTCAACATGTGCGTGAAAAATCATTTCTATGCTAATGAACTTGAACAGGATGCGGTGTACAGATAATAGAGATGCATGCATAGCTAGACAGTTTAATGAGTCATCGGTCACTCGCTCTTCGCAATTACGGTTACAATGATCCTCTTGCGTAATATTTTCAAAACAATGTGAAAGTTTTGTTGTAAAATTTATTTTTATATCAAATATAAGACTATCACATAAAAGGAAAATATCTATTAGTTGAGAATTCAGCGAAAAAAAATATAAAATTCGCGACAAGGATTGCGGATAAATCTTTCAAGGTTCAAAGTGATGAGGTTCAATCCTGATAAATCGTTAAAAAAAGTATGAGTTGGATCGTGGACCAAAGCTGCCTGCGTACTACAAAACGATTCGATCAATCACTATCGATCAAAGTGTAGTCGCGGCCGGTTTGGCGGTGAAGGGAAAAAAATTCGATTGAGAGTCGAGAGTGCCATAATTCGTCGCGATTGGCTCTCAAGTAAAATATATTTAAAGTGGGATCGGGAACATGGGTACTGGCATAATCCCGGTTCTATCGGGATAGCAGTCAAGTATAATCCACTTTCCTTTGTTGCGCGAAAATCGAATATTTCACGGTCTCGCGAATCGAAAAGGGGGGCAAAAAAGAAGCGAGATTTAGAAGTTGCGGATGCAGTACAGGTACCATTAAAAGTAAATCGAGAATTTCGCATGGACTGCAAATTGAGATAACCCCACTGGGCCATTCGTAAAACCCTACGAGAATATAATGCGGTATTAGAGTGTATTGTCACAGAGTATCCCTAAGGGAGGATTTACACCCTTGAATTGAGGATTAAGGGACGACTCCACTGGAATTTCCATATTTGCGCTTGGTTCACGATTCACGACTTCGACTTTCGACGACCGTTCTGTGTTTACTCTGTTTGGATTGTATCTTGTTTCCGTATTACAAATCTTCATAGTCCTTTTATGTCGCGGGAGATAGGGATTCTCATTTTAATTACAGAAGAGTAAATTATATTCAAGTCTTGAGCTATCGTAAACTTTTTTTGTCATGATTGATCATGAGTAAGAAAATAAGTAACGAGGCTTCAACTAAGTTGATTGTTCCAGGTATTCGGAGAAAAATGGATATTCAAACTTTAAATCTAGATAGTTAAAAAATTTATAGATATTCATCCTAATTATCTCGTTATTCAAACTTAGTATAGGTTAGTGACTAATAGTGACCAATGATGACCAATAGTCATCTATTTGAATGTATCTGAGATATTATTTAGACAGATTATCTTGGATGGCTGTCATTCATTTTTTTCTGTGTATATAGAATTTGTAGTACATTCTTTAAAATGAGGTGAAAGTTTGATTTGTTTGGCTCAGTTGTTAACAATCCGTAAACTCTTGGTCACGAGTAATTACTGAATTTGCAATTAGCTAACTGTACTCAGCATGCATCTCACGTTTCTGTTTAATCCCTTTAGTCTAAGCCGCCCCTGTGTCAGTTGTGAATTTAAAATTACATTTCAGTCGTAACAAGATACAACATTCCATTTTTCACTTGCAATCAGAGAATTTAAATGGCACCCCTTCAATCTCCCAACTTCTGAACTGAAGAATTTTCAGCTTAAAAGTTTTCTTCATTTGCAAGGCGTATAGATACAATGCCAATGTGATTGAAGGTCTGGACTCTGGACGTTCCAATGAACGGATTTTTGTATTGATTGCCTTTTTAAACCCATAATGGTCACACTTCAGAGGAATTACGTAATGGTTGCTCTGGGTCAATTTGACACGGTCGATCTTTGAAGCAGTACTGAGTGAAAATAAAATATTGTTTTGAGATGCAAAGAAATTTTAAAACGTAGCATTTTCAATTTTTTCCATAAAAATGTAGGGTGTAACTCACGAGATATAGCCCTTCAAGAAAATTAATAGCTTGGAACGAGGTCTTTAAAAAAGTATATTTATTCTGAAGATTGAAAATTAAAATTTTCGGGACTTGAAATGACGAAAGCAATGCGGGTCAAGGTAACATCTATGTAGGGAGCTGTTTTTGTAGGTCATTTTTAAGATTTTCTTTTGAAGAGATATAATATTCCAATCAAAATCCAAGAAGAAAAGTTTATTACACATACTGTAGGGAACATAAATTAATTTTTTAGCAGTATTCAAAACCAAACTGGCGCCTTTAGCGGACCCAGAGTACCTCCACGATAGAATCTTTAAAACATTATTATCCAACGTCTCACGTACGATTTTTCGGATTAAAAAAAAACTTTTATCAAAAAAAAAGTTTTCATGTTATCGAAAAAATCGTATGTGAGACGTAGGATAATAATGTTTTAAAGATTCTTTGAAAAAAAAGTAAAAGTAACTCTCAAAATTATCATTTATCAGTCCCAAACATTTTTTTAGCAATTTTGAAACGTCTTCTTTCATTAATAACACTATTTTTAGTGACGGAGCTGTTTTTAAAGGTCATTTTTAAGATTTTTTTTTAAGAGATATAATATTCCAATCAAAATCCAAGAAGACAAGTTTATTACACATATTATAGGGAACATAAATTAATTTTT
>JAUESI010000008.1:6701724-6714631 GCA_032275145.1 Synergus laeviventris | reverse complement strand
GGTTCATATTTTACTAGACTGTCTAGTAGGGCTAACCAGGATCCTAGTTGGGCTAACTAGACCTTTTTCTCCGTGTATTAATGATATCATTTCTAAATTGCCCTTTATTTAACGACAGAGGCAACGATTCAATTCACATTTCCCTGTAGGCCGTAATAATGTGCTTCCAAATCGTCCGCAGACCATTTCTCAAGTTATTGACGGCCTCATCAAATTGACAATATACACAGAAGCTAAAGGCTCGTAGTAGAACAATTTCATCAAGTATTTCAATTTACCGTCGCCTCCCTCTTCAGGAAGTTTCGTTACCTTCACGGAATTGCCTACTGAAGGGCGAGAAGATTAAAGCGATCGGAAGTTTTGGTGTTTCGGACACTTGAACCGGATATTGGAAGCCGTTCTGCCGAACAAGGACACAGACCAATTAATTAGCCTTTATAATACCCTCGACTGGATCGTATCGAATGACCAAAGGCTTCTCTGAGATATGAGTTTGTTTTTCGAGCAGAGAAACGGGAACTTAACTCTCGTCTTCTCATAATGTGGAGAGTTCGGAAGAGATTTTTGGCAAACAAGGGCATCTTCCATATCTCCTAGGTCACGAGAAATTGGAAAAGTTCTGGACTATGAACGTTGACCAGAAAAATCTGCCCGGTCGCTATTCTCTATATTCGAATTTCACGCGTATGTTATACTTTCTCTTCTCAGCTAGAAAAACACTTCTGTCAGCATCACATAGTGACGAATCTTCCAATGCTCTCATAAAAGAGGCGTCTCCTCTTGCCCAAGAAACGTTGGAACCTAGTTTCCTTTAATCTATTATTCAAGAGAACATCAATAAGTTACGTGTAGACTTTAAGGATCCTCGAAGAAAACTTGTATGAAAATGGGGAGAAATGTATTACTCATTCTTTGGTGAACTTGGGAAAATCCTCGAAAGAGAAGGAAATGAAGATTTGTTTGGTTATATAAGAGTCTCGATAATTCTTTACTTGTCCTCGAATGACTCACTTTCTAGATTTTAGGAAGGATAAGGAAGAGGGCAGGAAAAGAAAAAGTTAAGATTGATGACTCACTTTTCACATCGAGATCAATAATATATATAATAACTTAGAGAATAGTTTTCATACATATAATAAGATTTTTCATAGTGAGTTGTTTCTAACAGTTTTGCCTTGGAAGTGAAATCTACTGCAGTGGTATGAAATGTCGTGAACTGTTATGTAGTCGTTTAACCCTCTCTCGTTGCAGTTGGTATAAATATAGTGTGCTTCGTGTTTTGCAAGTGCTATCTTGCTATGTGTTGGAATTCTTCAATTTCACAATTTAGTACCCAGCAATTTTCAATTTCAATGAAAAATGTGTAATTATAATGGCACATAGTATATGCTGTATTTAATTGCGAAATATTCTCGCAGCAGAGCCAAGATGAATTATGATCATGTGTTATGACAATTTGGTACCAAACGGATAGCATTGACAAAGCAGAAATTGTTCTTTATTCGAGTTTCGAGCTTCCTTTGCTTTCATATCAAAAGATGTAAAAAAATTTGAATGAAGAAATAAACATTGTTTTAGATTATCTAAGGTATAAATAAAGAAATCAATAGTATTTGGATATATCTCACAGAACTCGTTATTCCGGTGCTTGCTATGAGAAATCCTTTCACTTAAGATCTACCGACATTGGTCTTCGATCTGCAGGGTCAATGGAATGGAATCCAGTGTAAAGGGTGACGTCATAAAATGAAGAAATACTGTCGCCCAGCTCGGAAAGAAATTTCGAGCGGAAGAAAGAAGTAAATAATAGAATAAATAGAGAAATGAGAGGGGAAACAGAGCTTGGATCTACCATACTTAGTGCGTGAAGTGTCGCGTGTTAACTCTCGTAACCGAACCTCGCTTTGCTCTGGTCCTAGATGTCATGAAATTCAAGAGGTGCTCTTTGGTTTCAGTTTCACTCAATAGGGACTTTTGCGCGAGAGCCTAGAAACCGGATATGTCCGTGCTGAGAAGTCGTCTACGCTTTTAAAACGCCCTTCTTCCTCTTTATTTTTTCTTTCATTTTTCATTTTTCCACCTTAATTTTCTACTTCTTTTCTCGTTTTTCCCAACTTCTGACTTTTATACTTCTTTCCTCTGAGAAAGAGAAACTCGCAGGGGTTCTTGGCTACTAATTACACGTCAGGGATTTTGCCGAGTACCACGTCCCGTTCCACCAACACATGCGAACTTAGAAGTCTGCAACTTTGAATGACACGAAAGAACGTAGGAAGTTCAGATGCGTCATATCACGGAGACGGAGTTAACGAGGTACTTTCATTATTACTAAAATCTTTTATTTCTTCTTGGTTTCATCTTCACGACTTCTGCTCTTTCATCCTGGAGGTATTTTTATTTTATATTAACTCATCATCTGTGTAGAATGATTAGGATAAACCAAATATAATGATGTTTACATAATTGTACAAAAAGGATAATTTCTTAGAGAAAAACAATCTTATAGTTTACCATGAATTGATAAAGTGTGATTATCAAATAATGGTGCTTGGCCCCCAAGATAATTGCAGAAGCAATCTGTCTAATATTAAATGATGTTTTTCACAAAAGGGAATTCAACAAGTTTGATATCGAATAAGTGGTTTTTTGCCTTAAAGGGAATTGTAATAAGGAGTATGATAATATTCACTGGCATATTAACAAATTGTTTTACTTTCTTGAAGTTTCCTGCGAAAATGAGACAAATTAAGATTGATTGGTAAACGAATTAGATGCGTTTATTGCTTTGGCTTATTAAATACTCGCTCATTGTCAGTTATGTGCTGCCTTGACTTTTGGTTCATAAAAATTCACTTATGAGGTTATCAGTGACTGCTTCATAATTTGTACGAATTACCACAACATGAGATTAAATATTAATTATTTATCTTATTTTTCATTTACATTCTCGATTCATGCACAATTTAATGCCATAAATGTCGGTTTTCGAAAAATACCAAGCAAGGAAAATTGTAAACCATTCTCCATGGTTTTATTTGAAAATTAAATGACTCGTGATTACCTTTTTAGGTTCATTGGTCTTCCCCACACTTTTTTGCTCCTGATTCTAGCTTACCTCTTTGAAAACCAGTTTGTCACGTTCTCAGTTCTTGGGGTTCTACTTTACAACAGAGTTATGTTACAGATCAGCTTCGCCAAAGTCATGCATTAAACTCGTCCAATGTAACTGTCTATTTAACGACTTGTAACGGCAAGAGCAGTCATGGTATCGACAAATTCTGACGTACATTTGCTTTAATTAAAACACAAATTATTTTTAATTACTAACATTTCAGCTAGAAATCATTTAGCCTTAATACTATCTCTAAAATCGAATACACATTTCTTTCTAGTTTTTTTATTGCTTTCTCTCTACTAGCCTACGAAAACATCTGTGAAACAGACAATGTTTATTATTCAAAACCTTGAAGGATCATTTTTATACTTTATATTTCTCCGCTATTTAAAAACACATGTACTCATCCGGTCCCAGCTTAGGACCCGTTAAGCTCTTTATTGCATTATATCCAGCCACTAGAAAACTCATTGACATCTGGACCTAGCTAAAGATCCTTCAATGCAGTTATTACCTCATTTAGAGACCCACAGATCTTGACCGTAGTAAATGTAAATTGTGGATCTCTTTGCCATTTAACTACCCTCTCCAGCTTTCTGTCAAGGTACTACCGCGCTACTATACTAATATTCATCTCTAAGTGTCAATAGTCGAATGTTCTCTACTTTATAAATCGATCTCGTCTTCACAAATTTCCTTAATACTCAAGGTCAGTGTATAAATAAATATTATTTTTTTAATACTACCAGCAGTGAAAGTAATTATTCAACAACACAAGATTAATTCTTTCCTCCACACAAAACATTGGTCCTTCGAGCCGGATGAACAAAACAATACGTAAGTGATCAGGTATACAACTTCTGTCATCGGTATCAAGATTTTACTATCATCTCTGTCTGATATTCTCTATTTTAAACTAAATTGAATTCTTGTCTCTGAAAATAATCCCCCATTCTCAAATTTTTCCAATACCTTTAATTCCGAGATACCAAGAAGAGAATCTGTTCTCCGCGGTATTTGAATCTACGGCTTCTATGATCTTATTCTGCCAGGATGAAATCATATAAGGTGTTGAGAGATGATAAGAGGAGATAAGAAGGAATTTTGAAATGGGTGAGAGGCGTAAGCTGAAAATAAGAAGGAAAAAAAGAATAAGACATATATAGAGTCTATAGAAGACAGAAGAGTGAAAAGAGAAATATATAAAGTAAGGTCCTCAAGAGAATCACTCGGTATAAGGGTGAGGTTCTCGCATTGATTTCACACTCTTCCCTTAGGGCTTCGTCGTCTGGTCTGCATTTTTTTCGCGGTTCAATTTCGCCGTTTTCTTTGTCACTCCAGTATTTTATCCGCGAGGTTATTTCGCTCGTATTGAAATCAATGATTTCCCATTGCGATTCATAGGGGACAAAAGAGTGATGCTGATCAGCTAGATGGAACTGATTTATCGACGCCAAATTCAGAATCATCTTCAATTCGATCATCTTTGGTATTTGCGGTTTTAAGATTGGAATCTTTTAGCTTGAACCCAAATTGAAATTCTTCCTTGGAAATCAATGTTGGGAATCAAAGGTTTGGACCGGACCTGACGCTTTTTAAATTCTTAAATTCGGCTCTGACGCTCTGTTTTTCCTATTCTGTTGTTTAAAATGTTTTAGAGTGAGAAACTTTACAATAGAAAGAAAATGAGTGGGAATGAATTGCGTTTCATTGTCCGTAGATTTTAGGTGGATGAATGTTTGAACTCCAGATGTCTACAATGTGCATTCCTGATGCAGTACATCTGTGTACATACAATGTCCTCGTCTTCATTATGACTGCACACAGATTTGCGGACACATAATCGCTTGCGTGCACGTGTCAAAGGTACATATAAACACGTGCCTTGCGGCACTCGCCATAACATTAAGCCTTAAGGGGTTTTGGGGAGGGATATATCTCGAGAATGACACGCAAAGCGCTCACTCACCCCTGCATCACATGCCTCGAGCGGTTTTAGTCCCGAATGAACATTAAGATTGCCTACTGTTTTATTGAAATGTCCGTAATGTTATAGTGAAACCATTGAAGGAAAACTTTTTAATCGAACGAACTTCAATATTTCAAAAACATTCAAGAACCTTTGGTATAATTAAAAATCGTTAATATCAGACCTCACAGTTCCTATGAGAAAAAAGTAAGCCACATAGGATACTTTTTTTAAGCTTAAAGGGTATCTTTTTTTATATAAAAATTAGATAGTTTTTGCAATGTGAGTTTTACAAATACTCAAAATAATCTCAAAATATCCTAAAACTGAGAATTTTTTAAGTGAAAAAGTGGATTTTAAACTCAATATTTCTATTTTCGCAAAATTTAAAGGAATTCAAAAGAATTCTAAACATATCACAAGATTCTTCAAAATTTAAGGTCAATTAAAAGTAACTCTACGCAGAGTCTCTGATCTACGGGAGTTAAGGAAAATTCAAGTAAATCAAAGAGGAATTTCAGACAATTTTAGAATTCAAGGCAATTTTATATCAACGTGAATTTAAAGAATTGTAAACGATTTTTAAAAAGTTCCTTTGAAATTAAGAATATTTCAACATATTGTGAATGATTTAAAAAAATTGTAGAGATTACAAAAGATTTAAAAAAATTCTAAGAAATTTTAATTGATTCATAAACATGGCAAAGTATTTCAATAAGAGATTTCAAGTGATTTTAAGGAATTTTAAAAACTTGAAATTTGGAAATTTGAAAATATTTCGAAAAGGACTTGAAAGGATTTTAAATGATAAAATGATTTAAAAGAATTTAAGCAATTTCAAAAGAACTCAGAAAAGCTTAAGAATTTTCAAAAAATTTTACAGAATTTAAAATATTTCAAAATAGATGATTTTAAGGTGAATGCAAGACGACTTCACTAAATATTTGGTTTACAATTTAAAAAATGGATATAGTTGAATTGCCAACTAAGTAAATGGCGAAAATGTGAATTTTCTTGAAAAAGGCGGAATTGGTGGAATGAGGAGAAAACTGTGGTATAATCTATCGATTTTGGGTAAATTTAAAGAAAATTTTATACTATTGACTAAAAATAGGATACTTTAGAGATAGCCTATAATTTGAAGATTAATCTTCACATATAGTTTATGTAGAATTCAGTTATTCAAGTTTTCCACATAAATGTATGAAATAAATGCGAATTAACTCCACAAGGGAGGTCGAAATGAGCATTTGCTGAGCTACAAGTCCATTTATAATGGCAACGCAGATGTGCTTGAGGGCAGAGTTGCGTCACACACAGCATTTTACTCACTCAGTCAGTATGAGACGAAAACAATGGCCCGGTTAATCATTACAGCAAAAGGCGACAGGCGGCGAGCTGAGTTTAAGGCCCTGCATAAAGAAATAAAGAATTTCATTTTCAGACTATTCGCTGTGAACGAAACGCTAAGAAGCTTTGCGCTAAGCGGCTTACTTTAGAAATGGACCGAAGAAGGGCTTCTCACATGCTGGGTTCCACTCTCGACCACTTTACTCTCATATTTCACAATAAAACGCCAATTCAAGTTCATTTTCTCGAAATCCAATGTGTGTGGTTTTATTTTCCCACTTCCATTATAATAATTATTATTAATCCAAGAATCCTCAGATTCTTCTCTTTCATTCATAAATAGATCATTAGTCGTTAATTAACGCTGAGTAAGAAGGGGGAATGCTAATGAAGTCTTCAATTATGAGCAAAGACGAGATTCTTGAATAAACGAGATGTAATATAAATTACTTGGAAAGCGAATCATCTAGAATGTCATTTAGAAGAGTAATACTATAAAAAAGATAGATTAATTCTTTTAAATTAATGAATTTTAACAAATTTTCTGAATTGCTGGTCTGCGAAACATTTACCGCGAATATACGAGGATATACCTATGTACAATTGTACATATCGCGTTAAGTCAACATGGAAAAAATGGAAATTCAAGCTTAATATCTTGGATAAAGGTGTGCAATGTGCATCCACCAGAACCAATTTTATTTTCAGTTAAATTGATACCTTTTTGACTACGTTTAGAATATTGAATTTTTCGAAATTGAGTTTAATTATAGAAGCAGTTTATACCTTAATTCATTGACGTATAAATTTGATCCAAATATGATCCTTGTAAAAAATAATAAAAATATTTAAATTCTTATCAATAATCAAATGTATACCTCAATGAGTCTAGGTATAAATTGCTTCGAAAAATTCAATGTTCTATCGTAGTCAAAAAGGTATAAATTTACACTTGACAATTCGATCGGACGTACACCTCTAATCTGGATATTCATTGTCAGCCTAAATAACTCAAATACTTAAAATTTGAGACAAAATTTAAAAAAAAAATTTTTGGAGCAGCACCGCCATTTTGTTTTTTCAAAAAAATGAAAGTTGTGCTGAATTGTGCTAGGTTTGTGCTCAGTTGTGCCGCAAAAAAGTTTTCGAAAAAATCAATATTTGAGCCAAAAATAAAAAAAAAATGTTAGGCTCAGAACCGCCATTTTTTTTTTAAAAAACGAAAGTTTTGCTAAGATCTGCTGGCCTAGCACAACAAAACATCCCCATGACACTTTTCACTCAGAGTCATACTTTCTAAGGTAATGATCTTTTTTGAACTTATACATTTTTTACCCAAAGTTTAAAAAAATGCGAATTTCGAAAATCGGAAAGTTGTGCTGAGTTGTGCTATCCTAACACAACAAAACATCCCCATGACACTTTTCGCTCAGAGTCATACTTTCTAAACTAAATCATATTTTTTGAACTTATAAAACTTTTTTTACCCAAAGTTTTCAAAAATGCGAATTTTGAAAATCCGAAAGTTGTGCTGAGTTGTGCTAGCCTAGCACAACAAAATATCCCCATGACACTTTTCGCTCAGAGTTATACTTTCTAAACTAAATGATTTTTTTTGAACTTGTAAAACTTTTTTTACCCAAAGTTTTCAAAAATGCGAATTTCGAAAATCGGAAAGTTGTGCTGAGTGGTGCTGGCCTAGCGAAAAGTGTCATGGGGATGTTTTGTTGTGCTAGGCCAGCGCAGATCTTAGCACAACTTTCGTTTTTTTGAAAAAACAAAATGGCGGTTCTGAGCCTAAAATTTTTTTTATTTTTGGCTCAAATATTGATTTTTTCGAAAAATTTTTTGCGGCACAACTGAGCACAAATCTAGCACAATTCAGCACAACTTTCATTTTTTTGAAAAAACAAAATGACGGCGCTGCTCCAAAAATTTTTTTTTTAATTTTGGCTCAAATTTTGATTTTTTTGAAAAATCTTTTGCGGCACAATTGAGCACAAATCTAGCACAACTTTTATTTTTTGGAAAAATTAAGTTGGTGGTTCTTGGACATCCAATGGTCACCATTGTTTACTGACTAACTATAAGATACTCAATCTAAATATCTAGAAACTAAGTTTGAATAACATGATAGTTAGGCTAAATATTTATATAATTAGGATGAATATATTTTTGTGATTCAATTTTTTGACTATCTAGATGCTAAGTTTGAGTATCCATTTCTTCCCGTGCATAGTATTTATCCTGACAAGTGTTGTATACAAGCAAAGTACGTGTAGCACAGGAAAAACCTAATGCTATTTTCATGAGAAAACTTTACCTTTTAACTCCGATTTCCGCATAACGACCCCTCGAGGCACGAGTGTTTGTATTTCTTCCATTATTTCCAGAGTTTGTATAAAGAGTCAGTATGTTACTGTTGATGTTGTTTATGATCGGTGGTAACATAATTACTACCAAGCTGTAAAAATTTCCGGCAAAATTCAAACTTCCGTCTTAGAAGATTCGTAAATCACTTCGAACGTTCATTGCCAAAGTTTTCAAGAGTTTCTGCACAACTGCTTTCAAGTCCTCTTTATACTTTCCACTTTATTTCACTTGATTTTTATCATTCAGTCACTTGTTATTTTTTCGTTGATGATTTCTTCACAAAACAAAATACCGTTTTTAATTATTGATTGTATATTTAAAAGCAGAATTTTAAAGAATTTTTTGTTAAGTTTGCTTTAAAGATATTCTTATCAATCAAAGCAATCTTGAGAAAAATCCGAATGCTTTGAAACGACTTTGTTGACTAAGATAAAAATTCCCTAAAAGTTATCTGTTATAGGAAAATCCTTAATATTATTTCACCGCTGCCTTATCAAATCCCCAGAGTTTGGTTCGTTTCCCGACAGTTAGAGAAAGAAAAACAAAATTAAAGCCAAAATATAATCTCAGAAGATAGAGATCGTTTTAAAACTCATATCAAAAAATAAAGAATCTCTTGTATTTCAGTAGACGCTAAAATAATTGTACGAAAATAACTGTTACAGAATGATTAAAGTAAGGTGCCGACGTCTTTTTGCGAATTTTGATGACAACATACTGTAAAAAAATGAGAAATCTCATGATGGGGCTGCGCAGCATGGATATGAGAATGCGAGAAAGAAATTTGCAGACGCATGGAACGATAAAAAAAAGAAGAGAAGAGCAGGTTGAAAAAAAAGTGTGTCATTGCATTTGGAGACTTGTGCTGGTGTCGGCAGTAATTTTTCAAAACATATGTTGCGGAACGCCATGAGTTTCTGGATAACGGTTTGGCTTTGCGGTTCCCAACAAACCGAGCGTCATGAATTAACGAGTGACGTGACGATTTAATTGAGTGTCACACACACATCCACTTTTCTCGAGAATCTATCTCTTCGTGATACTAGAACGAATATCAACATTAATTTTTAATCATTATGTGTCATGTTATTACGCAGAGAAATGGCAAGATTATGAAAAAATTATGATAACCATTTCTTTGAATTGTTGTGCATCATTCAGAAAGAAATAATGAGCGATTAGTTTATTACTATTCAATTAAATTGAGTTGAAAAATCTTTAGTCATTTGCATTCAGTTCAACTATTGCACTTGATTGTGACTCCGTGGGAGAGGTTGATCAGAAAGTACACAGAAATATGCAAAAGCTTATGTAAAAGTGTAGGAACCATTTTGAATTAGATTTAGTATCGGATATTCCATGCTCTCTATAAGTTATGTGTATAAAATAGTGTATTATTTTGTCCAAGCCAAGTAGAAAACCAAGTCTGAGCGAAATTAGATTTCTATAAGAATAATTCTGCTTCTATTTTCAGTGCAGTCCGCGGATCCTATGGTCCATTAAGTGGATTGCTACTTATAGATGTGGAAGTGGAAGACATAATTTCATGCTGGAATCTCAGGTCTTAGCCTTAGGTCTTAGGAAGTGAGAGTTTTGAACTCAGAAAAGTTACTCAAGAGGAAGTCCTCCCATGCGAAGCTACCTGGCTCTTTGCTTGGAAGATTCATAAAGCAAACAAAAAACTGGAGCTTCAGGCAGAAAAAAAAGAGGAAACAGGTTCATTCAATTCAAATTAGATCCTGCTTTACGTGAATTGTGAAACTTTGTTCGTTTTGTGTAATTTATTCTCGTTAAGTGTAGAGGATGTTCTCTTTAATATCCACTGTATAATATTGGTAATAGTACCGGGTAAGGGATAATTTCATCTGCTATTATTTTTCATTGAAGAATATCATTAAAGACCTGGAAAATAATTAGATATGGTGAAGAATGGGATTTTTGAAGATTTAAAAAATAAATGAACAATGATTATGGAGGATTAATAGCTGTTAAACTATAGTTTATCAAATGAAATGATTTTATGCAGAGAAGAATTTTTAATTAAAGAGACTAGGCTTAATTGATTAGTCAGGTTTCACAATTTCTCTTCAATCTCTTGATGCCAGACATTTATAGGGCTGCGAGTTCCTTCTACAACAATACGATGGCTTTCGAATGGATAATTCAATTATGGGTTTCAATAGGATTACGGAATCAAATGGCCGCTGGTTTTCCAGGGATATTTGCGTTTTACTGGTTTTCAATAACTTACGACCATCGTCCGCTCGACGACACGAAATTGGCCAGAAAATTCGATTCGTGATAATAAACTTTATCAGAGGTCAACAACAGAACTCAAAGCCCAAATATCAATCAAAGTTATTACGTTTATTGTTGTATTTTTCATTATATAAGAAATAAAAACGGCTATTGATTATTTTACAATAAATATTTGTCAGAATTCTGTTTCAGCGTACGAGTTTTATGTTCCTGAAATTTTATAACTATTCCAAATTATACTTCAACTTAGATAAAAAAGACTATGAAATAAGTTACGAGTTTTTGCAAGAGTTGTTATTTGCGAAACAATTTTTTAACGGTTTTTGAAGAAGTTGTATGTAGAAAATATTTTTCTAAGGCGTGGAATTGACATGTTTTATATTTTTGAAGTTTATTTTCATTTTATTTTTTTATACATTATTATATTAACTAATAAAAGTATAAGTGTTTGTTTATAACGAGGAAAGTATATTTTATATCCTTCCATTACAAGTGTATTTATAGATTAGGTTCATTATCACTAAATTCATTGATCCGTCTATTAATAAATTCAGATCGGTCTAACAGAAGTGGCAACTTCATAAAAAAAAATGGATAAAACCGTAATCACGAAGAAAAATATCCTGTGTGTTGAAATTTAATATTGAATATCATTAAATTATTCTTAATTAAAATCTTTCAATTAGGAAACTTTACTATATTAATCAACTTTATTTACACAATCATTAATTAAAATTCTCTAGAAACTGAACAAATTTGCAATCACTGTCACTACCTTCTGGTTCGCGAATTTTTGTCTTTTATATTTTTTTGTATTTGCAGTGAAAATATGATCCTGTTGGTTATCACTAACTGATAATTTTAATAGTGGGTTAATTAATGTGAGCAGGTCAAAACGTGTTTGCGATTAGACTTCCTGATTAGAGAATACGTCATAGGACAAGAACCCGGCAAAGTGGGACGATAAAATGAAATTGAAAACCGCGATCCACCGGACATCCAAAACTTCATCGACGTCGCACTGGCGTCGCGACGACGTCGACATAACTGGAGCCTCTGAATCTCCTGAAGGCTGCTGAAGCCAATGTATGTTGGCTGGTGGGGGACGCAGGCGCACAACCTTCGCCACTATTCATTCTAGATTTTCTACCGGTTGCATCGTGTCTGCTCGAGAAGGTACCTGTACCAGACGAACGTACACATACACCTGTTTGTACGAGCATCTCACGTGGAAACAGTAGAAGAGATGGGAAAACACTCGGACCAACGGAAATTAAACTAGAATCAAAATTATCTGAAATTGTCCCGAATTTAAAATCTTTTATTGGGTAAAATTGGTTTTATCACTGGTATCTGCACCGATAGACCTAAAGAAATTCTTTTACTACAGAAAATTCCAAGTAGAAATTCCTTAGTTTGAAACAGCATTCCCAACAGAAGAAACTTGAGTTTCAAATCATTAAAACCAAATTTTATCTGAAATGCAAAAAAAAAAGTAACTTTCATGCGAACCTGATTTCCTTCACGGAGAAAAAGGTCTAGTAGTTGGCGCAACTAGACGAATCTAGTTGCGCGCGTCTAGTAAATTTAAGACAAACATTTCGTTAGCCTTACCAAAGAATAATATCTTTGGCCTTACTCAATGTCTGGTAAGCTGTCTAGTAGATTTAACCGATCCGTTGTGTTTCGGCAAATAGTGTCCATAACTAGACATCTAGTAAAGGTATGCCCCCACTAGCTTTTTACCCTCTCCCTTTATACCCCTAGTTTCTGCCCGAAGTGACGCTTGTTTTTCCGCATCCTCACTACACGGAGTTTTTACCAGTTGCAGAATTAAAAAA
>JAUESI010000008.1:6665266-6679102 GCA_032275145.1 Synergus laeviventris | reverse complement strand
ATCTCTACTAGATAGCCCGAAAAGGAGTAGGATTGCTAAATTTATCTTATACAGAGTACTAGATTTCTAGTACTGATTACTAGGTTTTTAAATTCGATTTCTCTCCGTGTACTCATGGCGAAGTTCTTCCCAGAATCTAAACAAAGAACTCAAAAGTTGTGCATCATAAATCCTTAACTCACCGAATGAGATGCTGATTGGTGGACTGCAGCAGGATCGTTGTATATTTAGTGATCAGCATTTTTCCTATATCCTTTGTGACCATTAATTCCAAAAGATATAGAGAGGATAGGTTTGCAGTCTGATACAAGGTCACTCGTGCACTCACCCTCGCACTAAACTTTTATCAGCACAAGTCACTCGCATGTAATTACACGGCAGTCAGCACTTGACGCGCGTAACGCGACACGAGCTCGAGGCTCGATAAGTTGTTGCGGTTTTCGTGTCCAGAGAGTTCCTGTGGTACTCAGACCCCTCGTTTCGCATAAATTCGGGATTGCATCTGCAAAAATCGAGCAAGAGTTTCCAAAAGCACGCGGCGACAGGGAGGTTGCCCACCCGTACCACGAAAATTCTTACCGCTAAATTTAGAGCTCATATTTCGCATTCGGACGGGAGAAAGCGGTTCCCGTTGCTGCAACCGATGCGATGCCCCTGATGTCGCGATGAATTCGAGGCTTGTGCTCTTTGCACGCACGGATTATCTCATTATCCGAGCAGCGGGATATAAACGCCGCACCGGCGAGCCACGATCATGATCAATCCCGTTTGAGCTTCAACCTCGCTCCATGAGATGCGATAGGCCAAGGAACTTGAGAGTGCATCTGTGTTCTTGACCTTTTCCACTTTCCTTTTCACTTTCCTTTATCCTTTATCGATGGATTTTTATTACTTGCTTCAAGTGTTTTGCGCTGTTAACAGTAAATGGAAGTATTAAAGGAGACCTAAATGCTCGTTTAAATGTACGTCCATTTATATATTAAATGCAATCAACTCCGAAGCTTCCCAGATTCCATTCTTTTTATGAAAGATTCTTCGATAAAACTTCTCATCATCAACCAACCCGAGGAATGTGGAAGCGAGATTCAACGCAAACGTCATGATAACCTTGCATTGATTGTCAGCGCGGATAATTGTTATTAACTCAGAGGCATTGAAGCTGTGTTTAATGTAAAAGGTGGAGAAAAACGTACATTGATCGAGAAAAGAGAAGAGGACGGCCTCGAGGATGCTCGGAGCCTCAATCTTCAAGGCAGAAGAAAACACAAAAGAATAAAAGAGTCATCCGAGTGCTTCCATGTTTGCGAGGCCAGTCAAGAAATCAAATCTTAATCGAGATCAAGACCTACGATTGCTACTGATCTTCAAACATCAGTTCTCCCATTTCAAATATTTTTCAGTCCTTGAAATCATTTTCTTTAATGAGAGTTATATATTTTACATTTTTCATCTCCATGAATAATACTTGAAATTCTTTTATTACCGATTTACATGTGCTTTTTTAGACGACTTGAGAATAAAAATAGTTATTTAAAATTCCATAAAAATAAAATCTTCCGTTTAAATTGCGCAAGAAATCGTCTATTTAAGAAATCTGTTTATAAACAGGGAACCTTCAGCATCTCTAAATTCGCTAACAACAGATATTCTTCTCATCTAGACTGAGTCAGCAAGCAAATTTTCCACAGTTGATTTTAACTACGAAATCTACTATTCTACGCGTGGGTTTTCAAAGTACTACATTATGATTATTATCTCTCAAGTCGAAAATCATAACAAATATCAAACTGAAATCCAAAGGTAGAGACTCTTTAAGTCTGAGTTACAACACGTCTAATGCATTATTCACGAGTTAATCATTTTCAGAAGTATCACTACTAAAATCAATGACTACATAATTGTGGACAAAAACATCTTCAATAATAATTCTTTGGTTTTCTATTTGGTTTTAATGGACCAACAAAGTTCCTCGGATTTGTCGTGGATTATTAGTCCCTTTTATCTTGACACAGGATGTGGCGCGATTCGCTTGAGGAATTCTTGTTATGTTCTTCTAACCGATCAGAATTGATTTTCTCTCGATCGTTCTCGACACTAGGTCATCCGTGAAATCTGCGAAACCGTTTTAGAACTTCTTCTCGCCCTAGAAAAACACAGGGGATGCGTTTTTTATAGCAAACTTCTGCGGGACAAGGAACCGGTTATCGATGAATATTTTATCGGGATCATATAAAAAAGTCATAAGAAAAAGAGGGTTCTGATAAGTAGAAATTATGAGCGATGGTGCAGAAAATTTAAATTTCGCTTTTTATCAGGTGAGAGAGATTTTTTGCAAAGCTCTTATATTCAGACTCTGAAAATAAATTTAAAAAAGTTTAAAGAATGTTAATCCTTTCGGGATATTTCATGGAAAAAAAGCCAAAGATAAGCTCCAAATTTTAATTTATTCTGTCATGTTCTAGATTATTAAAGTCTTCCGTGTTTCAACCAGTAATTTATCAATTTGGGAAACGATAAGTGACAGGGTGGTTCTTTTGCTCTCAAATATTAATAAGCAAAATTAAGGGATCGTTTTAACAAGTCTTATAAAATCTTAATTTCTTTTCGAAAGGCTTATTTTACAAAGTTGTAAAGTATCTTTATTTAAAAAATGTTTAGATGCAATACGTTCAGAGATCAACCTTTCGCTCGTAATCTTAACCATTCCTTTAATTTTTTTTTCACTTCTCGATTTACAAGCCGACGAAACAACTTGTCATTTATCGTTTTTGAAGTTGATAAATTTTGTACAGATAGGAACACTTCTTTATTCCTAAGTGTATAAAATAAATAAAAAATATCTAACCTTGAAGGAATAATAGATATACGCAAAAGTAAAAAAGTTACAAGTATAAGAAAAAGAATAAAACCCCATGTGGGGAATATGAAGGGGCCTTAATACCCTTGAACCCTAATTGATTAGACCTCATTTGCTTCAATAATTTCCCCTTCTGGGAACTCGTTGGGTCTTCGGGAAGAAGTCGTCTAGAATGAATCTAAAAAAGCTGCAGAGCAGACTACAGAAGAAAATAAAAAAAGGTTTTTCCATTCCTATATATCTTCTCACAAAAGCACACATGGTAAAGTCTTTAAATCATTTTCCGCACATTGTGTATATGGAAACAAGGGGAAAAAAAATTATCGCCGTAACTGTCGACTAAACACTAGGCGCATACAATCTTAGTATTAATGCCACATTATCACTTCCGGCGAAGATAAAAGCCGGGAACTTGCTCAGCAAAGAAGAGGCGACCCCCTTTGATGTGGATATCACAATTTTCCACTTTCATCAACATTCTCAGTTCATGATTCACGATCTTATGTTTTGCACCATTTTACACTAAGGCCCTTCTTTCAATGGAAAATATTATTCTGTAAGAACAAGAAATCTTTCACTATTTTCTTCACTCTTACTCGTTAAGAAATTTATTATTTGTTTTGTTTCTTTCGAGAAAGAATTGAACTATTCTTTTAGAAGATATGGTTTGCGATAAGGTGATAGTGGCGAAATATTTGGCATCCCTAACCTCTTGTAAAGGATGTCAAGGGCAACCTTGACTCGGGTTGGTTCGAAGATGCACGAGAATTGGCGAATGTCGAATCGGTTCGTTTTTTTGGTACCGGCGATTGGAGCAAGAGAAAAAAGAAACGAGGAGGATCAAGCTGTGGGATCGGTAAATTATTTATAGAAGGCGTGTGCCAGACAAAGATCCGAATGTCTTGCCTGGCTGGCGGTCGCGAATGGACTGGCTCCTTAGTGTTTAAACACTATAGTCCCTTCATCTGGAGACTCTAGACACGAGGCACCTTATGCATGTACATTGTACACGGGGTGTCCTGAAATTCATGCCAAATTGCATCTGTGATTCTCATGGTGCTCAATCATGTGTTTCAATCATCGATCTAAATTTGATCTAGCGGTATTATTCTTACGATGTGGGATTAACTCAATAAATTGCCCTAGTCTACTTAGTCGCGATAACCCAGCTCTGGAGCGGTGTAGATTTTTATCCATTATGGTATTCAGTTGGAGGAAATATGATCGAAAGGATTTATTCGATTCGAGATAAAATAGACTATTTTTAATGGGTTTGTAAGTGGTTTTAGAGCGTGGTTAATAGAGGGGGTTCTATATTTAGGTATGAGGTTAGCAAAGCAAATTTTACAATTTGGAGTTGGAAAATGGAAATAGTTAATGATGTATTAATTGTCAGTTTCGTTTTTCAATTTTTTCCTCGATCCCTACCCTGTATGTATCAAGCTTACAATGTCTAGAAGATTCAAATTAATTAAAAATAATTGTTTGCGTAAAAGTTCATAATGATGTTGAATACAAATTATCTTATACAAAGTTACCTTTCTTTTCCTGGTTTTAAAGCGAATGCTAATGAAATTATTTTCAAGATGCAGCTTGAATACCTAGCCAATTATGCAACTCAAATTCTGTATATGAAAAAATGACTTTCCACTTTCACTTTCTTTATTTAAATTGTAGCTTTTGATGTTCAGAATTTTATTCACAATTAACAATATTTTCTTGCTGGAAAAAGTGGGCCTCACTTTCGATTGTATGAATTTAGTTTGTGACTTTATCTCACCCTATACAATTCAACCCTATTGTGTGTAACCGGTAAGTTCGCTTGCCATGTATGTGCAACGCATCATGGTCCTTTTTATGTTTGTGTGTGTGTGTGTGTACGTTTGTGATTGTTAACGCCCACACCTTCACAAGCAAATCACGTATGTGTCGATTCGTGTAGGCATTTGGACCTGCGAATAACAGTGTCGATGTAAAATCGCTTACGATCGTGAAACTGCGAGAGTATATTTATTATATTCCTATAGTTTTACGCCTACAGATGCCGGGCGTGAAGGGATCGAGCACTCTGGTTTTGACCACCACTTGCTTTCCTCCGCGATCAACCGTATTGCACATAATTCAGCATTGCCAACGAGTATCACTTGCGGAATACAGATACGCCGTTCCTAAGGTCTTAAATAAAAACGAATAAAAATAAAAAATAAACCTTTCGCGATTTTATACCCGAGTTCTTTGTGAAGCCCAGATCTTATCGAAATCCCCTCCTTACTTGTGCAAATGCAAATCTAAAGGCGGGTCTAAGATTGATCTGCTTATTTGACTTGAGGTGTCTCGTTTCAAATAAATTCGAAAAGTAACATTATACTGTGGGAAAAGTGCGAATAGAAAGTTAGAGATTTATTCGCCGTGTGTGACTTGACCCCCCAATTAAAAATTTTGAATTTTTTTTTAGAGTTCTGGGATCCTTTGAATATTTTCGACGAATAAATACTCTCAAAATGGAGTTTCCAAATTGGGGGATAAGATCACTTTCTCCCGCACATTTAGCATGGTTCTGGAGTTTCTAATACTTATTGAAAATTGTTGGCAAAAATTAGACATAAAAAAGAATTTTTAAAAAATAGAGCCATACGAGTTCTAGAGTTCTACAGCAAAATCATTTCAAAAAACTTAAAAACTCAAAATTAAGCTACAAGTTTGAAAATTAAAAAATTTCAGAGTTTTTTGAAAGAGTTCAAGGATAAACAACTCGATAAACTCAAAGATCAAAAACTAATATTTTGTATGTAATTAATGTATTGTAGGTTTTTGGTTTTTGAGTTTATCGAAAAATATTACACTTTTTTGTAGAACTATTCCAGGGGTTACCACAAATCCGATCAGAGCTCCTTGAACTTCTTTCGAAAAACTCTGAAATTTTAAAATTTTCAAAATTGTAGTTTAATTTTGAGTTTTTAAGTTTTTGAAATGATTTTGTTTTTCAATCATTATTAGGAACTGCAGAATCATGCGAAACCCACCTAGAACTAAAAAGAAAAAGTTCATTTTTTGAAAAGTGGGGGGCTAATAATATCATTGGACATTCTTATTCCATTTCTGTTTCTTCCTATTTTTCTCAGCACAGACATATAATATTATCAAACACCTAGGCCTTTCTCATAAAACAAATGAATTCGCAACCTTTTGTACTGATTATGAGATCAGCGTTCACTGTTATTGCTCGAGGCATGCACAGTAGTGATTGATTCGAAATCATCACTCGTTTAGATGCGGAAGGTACGAGAAAGAAAATTAAATAATAACAGAGTAAAGTCCCCTATTATATCTGCATCTCCGAGTATCTTATGTTAAACTGACACTTAATCCCACTTCCATCGTTTAATCATGGGAATCTTGTTGCCCAAGTGTTTCAGTCTCAAAGTATGAATTTGTCTTCATTACCGGTGCTGTGTTATTTTACAACTCTAGAAACAGAACTGCAGAGGTAACCATCGATCGAAAAGAGCTTTTACCAGGAAGATGGCTTCGGGGTGCTTTCAAACGAGTCGTTGAACCGGAAATTTTGCAGGCTGATGATCCTGCGCAAACACACCACCTGTATTGACAGAAATGGTAATAACAGTATCGGCACTTTTGTCCTACATAAACATCTGCTGATAACCAGAATATTAAATGACCTAAATTGAAAAAAGGTTTATGCTACATTAGCAAATAAGACCTTTTATCGCTTATCAACCTTCCGAGTAAAGATTCCATGTTTAAATTTTCGGATATTAAGTTATTAAATTGTCATTTGTAATTTATTATAGAACTGGTATTCCAGATTTATATACATATTTCACTATCAAAAGATAATTGCTGTCAAGAATATAAATCAGTTTTTTTTCATTAAAAAATTGTAATCAAGAGGTTTATTTGTTGTGTATGACACATGACGATGGACAAGTAATTTATTTGCAAACGAGTTCTTTGGTAAAGTGAATATTGGGAAAATGACTGGAGTTGACATAATGTCTGTTATATCGAACTTTTGGAAGAAATTCAATAAATCATGTTACCATTAAAAGAACTGATATTCGTGGTTCTAATAAATATGATGGCATTCTTCATTCGAATTGAGTATCAAAACCAGAAAGAATCTTCCTCACTCTTGTCATTGTGTTATTTAGAAAATAATTTTAAAAAAGAGAATAGATTGCGTTACATATTAATTTATTTACCCAGTTTGTGTCTAGTATTTGTCTCAAGTCTAGTAGTTTATTTGACGTCAGAAACGCGTGGCCTACGAGCTTTCTTAATGCCTACGCGAAAATCGAAGCAGATCATGTTTAAAAATAAACTACATTCAATCAAAAACATGTGAAAAACCATTGGCGTTCTCAAATTATTATATGTTAATTTAAAAAATGAAAAAATCAAGTAGGAAATGTTTTTATTTCTTCTTATTTAAGTTATTTATATTTATTAGTTAACTATACCTGAGTAATATGGAATCTCTTTTGAAATATTGCGTTATAAAATTGATAGTAGAGTAATGGAACGGGAAACTGAATTTCCACCTTTCAACCGGTTTCAAATTGCATCCAGTTTTTGAAAAGGAAGCGAACTTCGGCAGTCTAAATAAATTACAGCAACGTGTAATTAAAGCAATCAAGTCTAGTCACAATTAATAGACTAGAAATTCTAATATCATACCGTTATTTCTAATATTCCTGTAAACTGTGTGCTTTGGGTCTATAAAGTGGAAAATTATTGAATCCATGAGAAATAAAGGTGTAATTCCGTAATTATAACTGGCCACATGGACAATCAAGGATATTTTTAAAAGCGAAATGAACGTGTATTTGTCTTTATCGGTAGCACCACGTAGGAAAAAAGAAGAGCATATAGGGATGGGGTGACCAGGACTCGTTTTTGCCATAAAGTGAAGGACAAGAAAATGAATCTGTCAAGCATACGAACCGGAATTTCCAGTATTTTCAACACGAAAAGGATTCATTTGACGCACAGTTGATTCTGTTGGCGCTTTCCTTTTCGTTAGCACTGACAACGACCTTTATTTCATTCAAAAGATATTTGTTGCACACAAAAAAAGAAAATATTCTACATTGCAAGCTTCAAGTCTCTTTAGATATTCACAAATAATTTTCTCGCCCTGAAAGTAATATACTGCAACATTTACTATCTACATGGGAATAATACAGTTAAGAATAATTTTATTGTTCTGGTTATTATAATTTTATTGACCTGCTCCTTATAATAACCAGAACTATTACATACCCAGAGAAAAATGGATATTCAAAATGGATAGGCTTAATATCTTGAACAGTGAAGTATGTGACAGCCATCTAAGATATTCAGCCTAAATATCTCAGATACTCAAATAGGTGACCATCGGTCACTGACTAATCTTGGTCTTATAATAACACTATTTTTACAATTTAGTTTAAAATGATCACTTTAAAGATAAAACCTCTACAAATTTTTAACCAAAGATTGTTGCCACACCAACGTAATTTTGAAGAGATTGTAGAATGTGCAAGGCTTGCATGAAGCGGCTGGATCAAGTTTTTCCGTATGCAAATTTTAATCCTTTGTAGAAGGGATCGAGTTGAAAAAATGGGGGTGATTGCAGAAGGAGTTCATCGTAACAAGAACCAGGAACTGTTCATCAAGTTTGTGAGGAGGTCTTGCGAAAGTGAAGGTCATATCAGCGACCGGTCTCGACTCCTCGGGTCCACAAATAGCCAACTGTGACTTCTTTGTTCGCTAATCTGCTCGAGAAGGCAATTAGAAACTTCAAATGTAATATGCACTTTACTTTATGTGGACAGCGAACTCATCCAGCTTTCTTTTTAAACGAGGTTTCAATGTATATCGAATAAAGAAGAGGATAGTGGAAAAGAAAATAGCGTAATGAAGTTCAAGAAGAAAAAGTTTGCAGAAAATTTCTTTCAGCTTAAATAAAAATACCTGCAACGTTATTTTCCTGAGGATCTTTGGAAGATATTCTCATTAACAATCACTAAGAGTTTTTGATGAAAAGCTTACCTGCAACATAAAAATAAATTGAATGATTAGAGAAATATCTTACAAGATTATATTAATTGCGAATAATCAAAGAATTAAATCAGGATCGTTTTTTTTAAGTGAAAGAAAAAAATGCATCGTTAGGACTAGTACTGACTACTTTCGAAGGATCCAAGTTTCTGGAAAGACGTCCTGGTCTTTCAGAACCGAACGTGATTCCTGTCGAGAAACCCAATTGGCACTGAAGTTTGAATTAGCGAGACTTTAACGCTAATTGCTTTCAATTTGAAGTTTCGTCGTTGGACCCTCTTGACTCCTCCCCTCTCCCGAGATTCGAGTCTCTCTTTACTTGTCATGATTTACTAAGACGATCTCGCTCAATTAACAGGAATCGAATTTGCTTGAGGAATTACACTTAACGTGGGAAGCCAGAACTTGAGGCTTGAAAATCTAAATTTAATGATGTGTTTGATAAATGCCTCACTGAACATTCTCTACCGTAGTGTTTGAATACCTATGCGAAAAATTGAATGAATGATATTGGCTTCTGTTCAATTATTCTCTTCCTTGATAATAAATGTCTGGAATAAACTTGAAATTTCACATTTTCTTTGTTAAGTTCTTGTTCTAAAATTATGCTCTTGACACACAACGAGCACTTTTTTCGCGACATTTTGGACGCTTCATGACAAACTCCTTGGGAAACTGGCAAGTGCCGCATGGAGTGCGAAAAGTTTTCATCGCGAAGGCGAAACAAATAGATCTTGCGACCTTAAAATATGATATAGTGGGGGTCGTAAATCGACTCACGCGAATCCACCTCGGTTCAAGTATCCCCCGGTAACTTCGGCAACCCCTGTTGGCTTATCTCTCATAATACATTGTAAGAGGTTCTTTCAAAATTTTGTAAAGTACCTTACGCTTCATCTATTTGAGGTACAACGTCTTCGTGTGATCGTGCAGTTTCGTATTTATATATATATATATATAACAAAAAAAAAATGAAAAAAGCAAAGAGTCTCTTGGAATTTAGGGTCGTGTAAATTTCCGCGTACAGGCGAGGTGAGAGACTTTTTGCTCGAAGTAGGGTGTGAAAGGTATTAAGGGGTTGAATAAAAGACAAGAAATAGGGAAAAGGATTTTTGCGCCTTCTGCATTACCTTCGAGAGTACACATTAAGAAAATCGCTATCTTTCATTTTTCACTTCATAACGCCAGGACAATGACGAAAATGGGGCCTTCTATTGTCGCCTTTCGCGGGAGAGAGACAACTTACCAACCCTCTTGACGCCCTTGTTGATGGTGCTTTTGCTCTTCTTCCATGCGAAAGGCATTTCCACTAACAACCCCTTGCTCGATTATAAAAAACGCTGGGTGCCACTCTAGCTTGGATTGTTTACGACCATTTTTAATAATTCAGTTCAAGATCTGAGATTTTTATAGCACAATCGAATTCATTTTATCAAAATTATATTAGTCATGTGTATAAAAATTAGAACTAGAATTGGAACTCAAAAAAATGTCTTCATTAATTTTTTCTCCTTTTCAGTAATCTGTCCTGAATAATAAAGTAAAAAAAATAAATTGTGTCATAATTTGGGACCGATGCTGATTGGGCTGAAGCATCAAACGTCTAATCTGACGAAAACTAAATTTTTATTTTTTTTTTTAACTGAATGAAGCCACAAAAAACTGCAATTCTTCACAAATAAAATAAGTTTCTAGCACTCTTTGGTATTATCATTTGAATATTTTGGAAGAAAATGATGTGTTTTAAGAAAATCGTTTTTCGTGAAGAATAGCAATTTTTTGTGACTTATAATGCACATAAAAATGTTCTAAAAGCTCGTTTTTAAAAAATAAAAAAATTTAATTTTCGTCAAATTTTGGACGTCTGATACTTTAGTCAAATCTAAGTATAATCGAATCAAGCGCTATATTTTAAAATTACAAAATAGAAAAAATGAATCTAAGTGTCAAAAAATATATTACTAAAGTTTATTTCTAAAATAAAATGACTTATTATTAATAAAATATTTATAATATTGCATCACAAAATTAAAATCCTCTGATCCAATATAAAAATGGTACAACCCCATTGCTCCTATTGTGAATTCTGACAAAGATGCGGAGACGCACACTTCATATTTTGCATGATGTTGGAATGGGTTGAAGTAAAAAGGGGAAATAAGAGTAGGATGGGGGTTCAATGGAAAAGGAAAAAGAGAAGGGGCGATGAAAAAATGAGAGAGAAAATCGTCCTCTGGCAACCCCCACATTGTAAGCTGAAAATCGATTCTGAATGCAAAAGCTTCTGGCGTGGGACAAGGCGTTTTGTAAATGGTGTAAATGTCCTTGTCTACTTAATGCATTTTGTGCTGGAAGAACGAGGAATTAATGGACTGTATAAGGACTTGAGAAGGAAGTTCATACTTCTGCACCACCTTTCCTAGCACTTTATTTGCATTTGCATACAGATGCTAAACGAAGATATATGTCAAAATTTCCAAGGCGATCTTTTTTTAATTTTCACTCAATGCAAACTATATGCAATTTGTTTGAGTTGTAGATAGAGTATTACACATCAAATATTTTATCCTTGCATCATAAGGATAAGAGAGAATGGATAGGAATTTGCATATCACGTGTTAGGAAACACATTTAGTGAATGCTGATATGAATTTAAAAAAGATTATTATGAAAAATTGAATAAAGTTTGTCTGCCACTTAAGGTTGGAGGTTGTAGGAAGTTATTTATATCTTCTCGTGTAAGTTGTGCTACATCATTCTGCTTTTGAATAGACACGAGAGCCTCTGAATATGAATTATGGCCAACCATGGCCATTGGGTTGCTCTACTAATGCGTGTGCAAGAGGGAGTGAATAAACACATATAAATACTTGAGCCACGTCTGCTAGAAATACCCTTTCGTTTATGATCGGTTACGATCTCAGTTATGGTCAGAGACAGCCGGTTCAATGTGGACATAGTTGCAATTTAACTTCAGTAGAAGTTGTCACAGACTTTTTCTTCGAGATACTGAAAGCTTTCTGAGAAGGGATGTAATCTGGGGAACGAGAGAAATGAACAAATCAATAGAGAGAAAAACTTGACTTGACTGAATACCCAGAAAATTCACCTACACAGTTGGGTTCCAACGGATATGCAACAAAACAGAACATCTATGGTTTTAAATTTACTCACTTTTGAAAATGTATCCAAAGGAACCACAAAACAAGTTTCAAAGAAGCAACTTTCCACTTGACAGTTATATCACGATTGGGAGCAATAATATGTTTGTATATTTCTGCATTGATTGTTTCCTTACCTCTTCCGTTTCGTGTCTATGAGTTTGACGATTACGTTGCAAAAGACGAGCATGCTGTTCACGTAGGTTTACACAGACATAGAGGCAGATTGAAATGTAAAAACGAAGTCACAGGATTTAACGATTTGCATCTCACAATGCCGCGCGAGTACAGTGCACTCGAGTTGTTCGTCGTACTGCCGGTTCTAACATTAGACAAAGGCAGAAAATAGAATATAATTTGCAAATCGGAGTGGGAGAAAATGCGAGTAAATGAGAGAAAATATGAAGGAAAGAGAGTGACAGAGAGTAGCAAAGTCGACGTGGGAGCTAAAGAGAGTAAATGAAAGCTTGAACTTTAACTGGAGTTGAGCCAAAAGGGTCTCATGTAAAGACATAACCGACCAGACACACCCCTGTGGGACGAACATTGACTTCTAATCAGTCATCTCATCGATTGTGATAAGTCGAATATAAAAATTAATATCTAATAGCTTTAAATTAGATTATTCAATTATTATATTCGCTATCGTATACTTTTTGCCACTACGCTTTTAATTGTTCTATTATATATTCAATAAACATTACTAACATACATTTAAAATTTAAAGTATGAGAGATAAGAATTTTTACTGTAAATCAAAACGGAATATCTAGTTAAATGAAAAATCAGTCATCCGCACGAATGAACATGGGATGAGGGGATGCTGTGCTTGTGGAGGGTCCCGGACAGAATCTCGGACTGGAAGAAATTCGCTTTTCGCTGCGGTTCATGGCACTCCTTTCATATTCCCTTCGAGTGTTTTAGCAGTTTAAAAAATCGACCCGATTTGCCGAACACGAGTTTTACTCATTTCAATTATTCGGTATTTTATAAACGTCAATCATGCCTATCTGGTTGTGTAAAATCTTCAAAGAAAATTGTATCGAAATATGCTTTGCCGAAATAAATTAGAATTCTAAAATTAAGATTGATATTATAAACCAGGATGACAATTCGGCGGACGATTTTAAATTATCGGTAATTTCCCGGGTTTTTAAGGTCAACTTTTTCAATTTTCCCGGTTTATCTTTCCGCAACATTGTTTTATTTACAATAATTTTTTTATTGTTGACAAGAAATCTTTGATGAAAAAAATCGTCTTATTAGACGTCTCAAACTTCAGTCCCAATATTAAATGAACAGATTTATTTTAATTTATGACTTTCATTCTAAAACACCTGTAAAACAATAGAGCGAAAAATTGCAAAATTTTTTTTTTTTTTTTTTGTAATGAATAAAATAAAAATATTTTCTCTCATATAGTATTGGGTAAAATTTTACGAATTTTTAATATTTTTTTTTTCTTTTTGACACTTAAAAACATTTTATTTTTATTTATTTACTAACAGAAATTTACCCAGTGTTACTTGGTATTTTAGGGTTCTGTTTCAAGTGCCTTTAAAAAATTTCAAGGGATTTCATAGAGACTTTAGGTGATTTTAGGGAATTTAAAAGATATTTTCATGAATTTCAAGGGATTTCTAAAGAATTGAAGAGAGCTTAAGGGCATGTGATATAGTACTTAGAAAAATTATTGATTTTATATGTTCAAATTCCTCAACTTTACGGCTACAAAAATAAATATTTTGCCCTGAA
>JAUESI010000008.1:6645351-6656530 GCA_032275145.1 Synergus laeviventris | reverse complement strand
TGTCTCAGATATAATTAAAAATATAATAGTTGCCGTGTTAATTTTGAGGTTAAAATTTGGATCCTTAAAAATTAATCGAATGTATTTGTGATGATCTTTATCAAAAAAATTTTAGAACTAATTACGATAATAAACAAGAATCTTTTCGTTTCCTTTTGAATACACACCCTAAAAATATAAAACCGTTCTCTACGATTTTATTTGTTATAAATTATCATATCTCATATTAGAAATGCGGCTATTTCGTTTATTGTACGATTTTTAAATGTTTTAAGGAATTTCAAAACTACGCAAAATAATTATAAAAACTTGCCATTCCTTTGGAACTTCAGGAATCTCATTAAGTTTGATAAAATTCCTTAAAATTACTTAAAATTCTATGAAATATTGTTAAATATTTGGACTGAAGTTTCAGGCGTCTACTCAGACGAATTTTTTATTTTTCTTCAAAGATTCTCACTTAAAAAATGGTTTTATTTATAATTATTTGTTTAATTGCAATAGAAAGCATGGGAAACTTTTTTGTAAACAATATTTTTAGTTGTTGACGAGAAATCTTCGATGAGAAAAAAATTCGTCTGAGTATACGTCTAAAACTTCAGTCAAATCGTTAAATATTTTTAAATTTCTGATAACACAATGAAATTCATAAAATTCGTATTCTATGTCTTTATATACATAACGCTTTGACAGGAATCGTATTTGATATGAAGCTACAGTGTCTATAACTCTGAGTTCCTCCCCTAGTCCTTAAAAATATTTCGTATAATCGAAATTACTAGAAGAAAAATTCAGAGAATGTCAATATTAACGGATAGTTGGTTGGGAATAATAAAGACGTCGAGATAGGAATTCGAAAATGGCGAGTAGAGGCTATTTTCGATTGTTATTAGCAGGGTCGAATTTATTGACCACGAAAGGGTCCAGTTTACAAAGAGGTAGTGATGTGGAACTCGAAGATAACACAGATAACTCATCTCTCTGTCGTCTGCAATCTTTGGGTCTTTCCGTGTCTTTGTGAGAATAAAAGCAAAACGGCGATCGACAACACGCGAGCGAACGAACAGTTTTTATCGGTGCGTGTCTTCGAGCCGTAAGATCTCGCGTCCGAAAGGGCGATATCGAAAAGAAAATGGCTGATGGGAGTGAGGTTAATCGACTAGCCAGGAGAGATTCCGAGTCCCACTTCGCGCTCCGCTAGGAATTTATAGAGCCATAGTGTATAGAACCGTTCCGTGCCGATTACTACGTGCCCACGTCTTGGAATTCATTTCATAAAAAAAAAATGTGTGCAACTAACTAGATAATTCATTAACACTGTTCAGGTGCGCCGCAATGCCGCTCGAAGGAATCACTGTTTGACTCAGATTACGGAAATTCATTTCAATTTTTAATTTAGTAATCTAAGTATTTCATTTCCAGTATTACGGATAGTTTTATTTATTCAAACAAGTTACAAAAATTATACTTATAACTCGTGCGGAAATGTTCCAGTGGTATTTATAGCTTAAAATAATCTAATAAAACTGAGATATTGTTGATAATAAAACGGCATTGAAGAGTTTACACGTCAAACCAAACATCGGGTAAAAATAGGCAATTCTCACATATATTATATATTTTTCTATGAACTTTGAACAGCTTTTGAGCACATTTTAAGAGATTAAAAATGTTCTAAAGAATCCAAAAAAATTTTTTGTGTTATCAAATTAATTCAGAATTCTGGAGACTAATCTGAATTTTTTTGAAATTCATTTAAAATTTCTTAAAAAATACTTAATAAAATGTTTAAATTACTTTAAAATCTTTAAACGTCGAATAGAAATCCAACCAATAGGTGAGGAGAGAATGTGGCTTCAGATTTTGAGAATCTATTTTTTACATAATTATAATTACTACCACATTTCTATAATAGGATTTTTTTCAGAAAATTAACTTATAGTTAAGTAACAAAATATTGCAAATAATCATTTCAGAAAAAAATGAATCGCAATGCCTCTTCAAAGTCCACCCCATTGGAATCTAAGGAATTCTGAACCAGAATCGGCAATAATTCGAAAATCGTTACAAATCCTGAGCGGTCGTTCGATTCAACCGAAGCTAACATTAATTCAGGACTGCACCAGTCGTTAATATCACATCCAGCATTTATATAGTTAGCAGAGTTAAGGGGCAGTAAAGGCTAGATTTTGAAATCCATTCTATTATTGGTAGAATTAGTGGCGCCTCCAGGCACGTAGACATCGGCACCCTTTTGTCTATACGTTTAATGGCATCGGTATGGGGTTGGCACAAAATATAGTACGTCAGTACTTTGGTTTGGAACGGCATTACAGAATCGACCCCTTTGCAAATATCAGACTCGCGTTAGTCGTCGGGAATCAGGGAATATCCGGTGGCAGCCGGAGAAACCAGCCCCCGGGAATCCCTCGATGCGTTAAGCCGTAGCTATCCAGTTTCTGGATAATTCGATCTCCGATGCACATAACATACATCGCACATTCACCTCATGGATGAGAGTGAATGATGTTTCGACAGCGAGAAGTACTGGGGAAGTCATGGGGCTTTCGTCAAGTTATCCGCAAAAGGGGAAAATAACGTATAGAAATATGAAACTTGACTTTATTGGATTCTTCTTCAATATTTATCCTTTGCATTGACAATTGTTGGTTGGGTTAATATGTGTTATTTCTTTTAAATTACTCAACTTATTATGTTTAGTTCGATGGAAATATGCATTTTGAGATATATAGGGAAATTACCTTCATTAAGTATTTTAATAGACTACCCATGCGATGCGCGTGATGCTTTATGAGGAATTTCAGAGGGTCATATAGGTATGTTAGACATATCTCGCCCTATTTTACCTTTTGATAGTGTCAACGACAGGAGTTCTGGCTCCTTTATTATAAGTTCCACAATGACATCACCGGCGCACAATCAAAAGCGCGATAAATGCTTAAGGCGTGGCATACGGGCCACCCTATTCGCTACCCACGTTTGTATTCCACGCATTTTTCGTATGTTTCTCCAACTCAGAAAGATGCACCAGCCCTTTTCTCCTCAAATTGTTTATGATAATCGCAGCGAAGATGCGCCATCATATTTCGAGAATCACACTGGAACTTCACCAGAGTAAAAAATTAGCGTAGATTAAGGATACTTTTTGTCGATCATAGAGTGCAATGTGAGGAACAAAAAAAAAAAACTTGCTGTTGTGGTTTTTATGTAAATTATATAGTTTTATAAATACCTAGAATAATCTACAAAAATCGCCAAACTGGGATTTTTTTCAATAAAAAACATGGATTTTAAACTAAATATTTCAATTTTCGCAAAATTCAAAGGAATTCAAAAGAATTTAAAAGGTGAATTCAGTAAAACTTCAGATAAATTCTTTAAAATGTAAAATCAACTCAAAATAATTCCATGTGAGATTGATGAAGATTTAAGTTAATTTAAGTGGTATTTCAGAAAATTTTTGACGAGTTCGGAAGAATTCAAGACAATTTCATTCCAAAATGATTTATAAGAATTTGAAGGGAGTTCAAAAGAATTCAGAAGAGTTTTAAAATTATGAAGACATTTTAAAGGATTTAAAAGATTTCATGAAATTTTAAAGAATTTGAAAACTTTTCAAACCATTTAAAAAAATCAATAGGAATTTGAAAGGGGTTTAAAGGTTTTTTTTAAGGATGCAAGTATCAAATAAAAATGTTTTGAGCTCCAAAAGATAGAATTTCCTATTATTTTAATTATCCCGAAAACTTTTGCCAAACCGGAAATATCCCGAAATCATCCTACAATACCAATCTCAATAATTTTATGATTGAACCTTAGAAATTGAACAAAGATGAACAGGTATCAATTTCCAGAAAAGGATAAATATAGGTAAAAAAAAAAATAAATACGAGACGACCTGTGATTACTGAAGTGCATTTTTATCTAAATATTTCGTTTTCACCCAAAAATATTGATATAGTTGAATTTACAACCAAGGAAATGGGGAAAATGGGAATTTTCTTGAAAACAGGGGGAAACCTTAAAAAGGGGAAAGTGTCGATAACATATGCTGATGAATCACCCGTGCATAAATTGACCCATTTAGCCCTATTTAAAATAGGATTCTGACGAGGCTCTGTTGGATATTTTTATTTTTCAATCAAATCTTGAAACTCATTCGAATTCTTTCGAAATTCTTTAAAAATTCTTTGAATTCACTTGAAATCTATTTAAATCGCTTCAAATTCTCTTTAATCATTTTCTTAAAATCTTTTGAAAATCCTTTAAAGTTCCTTAATATCGTTTAAAAACCCTTGAAATACATATCTTAAAAAATGTTGTAAGTTACTCTAAAAACTAGAAACTCCTTTGAATTACTTTGAAGTTAAAAAAATTTTTTAAAACTATTCAAACATTGAAAATAATGAATCCAGAATAGTGAAGACCACATTAGAACTAGGGAAACCTGAGCAGGACCCCACTAGGACCCCATCAAAATTTCTGCACGGATAGTGAATGATTCAGGTTTAGAGAGCAGATGTGTTGAAAAGTGCAATAATGAACGTGCAAGTTGATATTAATAATATATGGTAAATAAAACAGAATAATTTGCAAGTAAATCTGATTTTCCCCGACTGTCAAACACTGATCGAAATGTTTTCTGATTGCTGGCTATACCTGTACAGAAACCCGAGGCAAGCGACAGATTGAAGAACGTGTGGATATTCGAATGCGATCACGTCCGAACGAGAACAGGGAATCTGCCCCCGGTGATCCCAACGCTTCCAATTTATGGAGCATCATCTATTAGGCTGCTACTGAGCTTCGCGTTCAACACAGGCGATTATCCTAATCATTATGAAGCTGTAAGAGATAACGATCAATTCAGTGCGCTTATATACATCACGACCAGTCATTTTACACCCATCTCCTATTTTCTGCTTGATTACAAAAAAAAAATGAGTAGGTATGTTCATGTACAACAAAAAAATCGTTTAAAAATTTTTTCTTCTTTTGCGGTTAGATTAGTAGTTTTAAGTCGAGCCGGATGTTATTTATATTGAATTTAAGAGCAGAAGAACTGACTGCTGAGCCTTTTAAAATCCCATTTTTCCTGAATTCATGGTCGAAAGCTGACCACGAAACAAAGGAACATTAAGTGCAATGCAAATTGAAATGCCTTTGACCGAAACGGATTTTTCGCAACGGCCCTCGGGAGGTAAATGCGATTTTAATTCACATACACAGACTACCGCCTGAGCTTGTTTCTCGCGTATGTTTCGAGGGATTCACAGAAAACAGAGAAAAAAATCTCTTTGGTGCGCGAATGCGACTTAAGAAACGGCGAGAGACCCTCGAACGATATTAGAATCGCGTTAGTAGAGGCGATTTTGGTGAGAGAGAGAGGGAATGAGGTAAAAGCTGGCCATTAAAGGGAAGCTTCTTTCTCGTAAAAGGAACACGTGTTTACCCTTCTTTCGTTTGATGAATTATATAAAAAATTTAATATCTCCTGCGAATCCAATATATGGAGAAAGAATATGAGAAATGCTTGTAGAAAAAGTAGCATGTAAAAAAGGAAGAAAAAATACTAAAGTTTAAGAAAAAAAGATACTTATCGAAAAAAAACTCTCCCGTAATTTCCCGATTTTTCTCGGATGGCAACAATGCTTTTATCGTCAATGAAAATTGAAATATCAAATACTAAGTTATTTTATCAAAACGAGGAATAATACAAGGAAAAATCATGTTGGTTTGATTAAAGTGGAGAGAGAAGTTAAGAAGCGTCCAGCGAAAGGAATGGCTATATTTTAGGGTGAAGTTTCTATGGAGATTATAATTCAACTGATAATAATTCAACCACAGGATAGTCGTCTGGGGGGTGGAATTTCATTTTAATTCCGAGTTTTCACCCCTTGCGCCATTCTTTTGGGGGTTGTAAGTGACAGGGGTGTGGGAGTTCAGAAAAAAACTCAATCTGACATAGACGAAGATCTTCAGAAAGTGGATCGACAGGTATTACGTTTCTTCAAAGTTTCTTCCTTGAGAGATAATATTCTCCTCTTTGCTTCTGTTTATGTTTATATTGCTGAGTCTGGAACCCTTATAATCACAAGAAGAAACAAACATGAAATTTAAAATGAATATTAAATCGATGTCAAACTTCTTTATAGGAAATTGCAGAAGTTGATTTAAAAAGTCTTTTTGATCAAAATCATGTTTATCAAATTTGTAGATTTATTGCGGATATACTATTTGGTTCCCTCAATTTAATAAAACATGTAATTAGAATTTAAATGAATTTATGAACGAGATGCAATTTTGTTGAGAGAAATTTCGCAGACTCTTTCAAGGGTCTCAGTTATGAATATTAACGAGGTAGTGAAAACTATTAAAACGGAGGCTACGCCTGCTTTTATCGCATCGTCTCTTCGACGTTTATTCCCCAGGAGCAACAAAAAGTGCAGATTGAAGAGAATAAGTCTCTGTACTGAACAACTTCATATATGTTAGATTGTGGGGGAGACTCACGAGCGAAGTGGTAGTGCAGTAGTGTGCATTGTCCAATGTACATAAATGAAATTTACATTTTTTCTCTACAACGGATATCAATCCCGACGCTACAGAACTCTTTTCTGTGAGAAGGGGTGGTGGGAATGCAGAAAACCCGGAAATGGTACTTCCCTCGATTCTGCTTTGCTATCCCCTTGCCTCCTATTTTTTTTTTCTTTTTTTTTTCGTTTATGAAATTCAGAATGCGATGCTCGAGGGTGTTCGTTTATCTACGCAAGCTTTTTGACGCAGACGAGGAGGAACATTAACCGCCCTCCCAACGCCATTTTCCGGAAAGGATGATACGGAAAAGCGGGAAATACAATTACTCCGGATGAAGCTTGCCAAGATCGACAAAGACGAGGAAACGTCTCGCTTCAAACGTTCAAGTTGGATCAAGTTAAAGAGAAGAGAAGCGTTATTTCCAAAGTCTAATTTACATTTTTCACTTGTGGAAGTTCTGCGAAAATATAAACTGTAAAAATGAATATGAAGGTGTAATAAAATTCTGTATTTGTCCTTTATTTTCTTTGATATTGAAGTTTTAAATCGAGATTATAGTAAACATTTTGTATTCAGTTCTAAAAAAAAGCATCATTAAGATTTTTTTCATAAACCTGATGGAATCTTTCTAATTAGTTATCTGAAGTAATAAATAAATTCCAATACGTAAATAATTAAAGTTATTTTTTGTGAAGATATATATATTTCATTGTACACGGAGAAAAAGTGTTCAAGAAACTTTACTTACACATTTTCTCCGTGTTATAATACTCGTAAAGTTAATTCGTAAGTTAATTAGCGTGGAAGATGGTTATTCAAGAGCCGTAATTAAGAATAGGTGACAGTGTTTGGGTCAACAAATAGACCTGCGAAATTAACGTTCGCAGCATATAACTTAATTCGAAGTTCAAGGCATGTGCTCGATATTAGCAACATAAAATTATGCATAATCGTCGTACGACGACAGCTGCTGGCCATTCCTTGCGCCTAATAGAGCCATAGACTGCCATGGCCTGCCATCGACAAGAACAATGTATTCAACGTATATAGTCAAGAGAGGATTATGCAGATAAGGATTATCCAGACATTCCCCTTACAGACATTATAGCTATATGCTTTGAAAATTATTATACCGTTTGAATAATTTTTTAAATTCAAAATTGGCATCCTTGCATTTGTGCTACATTTAATAAATATTCTAATAAAGAAGGGAAATACCCATAAACAAAACTGATGATGTTTTGGTAATGATATGTGATATCAGGTATTTTCTAATTTCGAAATGTAAATAGATTTGCACTTATATCTTGAACGATTTTGCACCCGATTCAGAGACTTGTGTTCGATTTGGAGAAATTCCGTAAAGCTAAGCCATTCCAGATTCTCCATTGAAATTCGCCGTCCCTTTCAGGAAGATGTCGTTCATCTTTCTCCCCTTGAATAAAGCTGGTCTAGAACGTTAAATCTTACGCTTAACCCTACCTTGTGTATATATACAGTCGAACTTCCGGAAGAGCTTTCTTATAATATATATATAGTATGATTTTAGTGCACGGGGTGGAAAATATATAAAGTACCTTATGCAATCTTAGTCCATATTTTGCTATTAAAACTCTATTTTTTTCACGATAAACATAACGAAGATGATATGGCAAAAGTGTAGATGAGTATAACAAAATTACTGAATATCTTCTTTTCTTTTTACGAAAATGAATTATATTTTATGTTCAAGTGATGAAGTTATTCCGAACCTACATTAAGGAAATGAAAGATGTGTATCATTTTTAATAATTTATGTGACTCTTATTTGAGGTTCTAGCCGCCGTTGTCACCCGTTATATATCTTTCCCTATACGCATATACTCGAAGCTACCATAGATCAAGGAGGGTCTTTACGATATGGAAATCATTTCACGTGCACGCGAACAGGGGGTGTCGAGAAGATTTTCACTATAAATTACCGAAATTAACGATTTAACTCACGAGCTTCGAACGATGTTCATAATTTGCTCTCATGTATGGTTTTATCCTTTGTTCACTTTCCCAATAACACATTTTAGAATTTAATAATTATTCAGATATATAATTAGAGTAGATTCTCTCTATGTTCGGTGAAACTCACCGTTGATAAGAATCCGAAGTTGCACACAACTCGTTCAGCATGCAGTCCAAATCTGTCGCCAAGGAATTCAAAAGCTGAAATAATAAAAAACAAACGGACAAATTATGAAATTGCATCAAATTGTTTCATTTTTATGTAATATTTTTCTTATTTAAATTCTGTTTAATGGAACTCTTGTCCGAAGTCTACGTAAAAAGACATTTTATTCCAATTTTCTATTCAGGCGCCCATGTCTGGATTAGGAGAAAATGAAAGAGAGACTGTCTAAATATAACCAGAGAGAAAGTGCGGTAAATTATTAAATGAAAATACGTGACACTTTTTCCTCTGATGTGAGATTTCTGATTAAATAGACAAAGTTCGAGATGTATAAAACCCGCAGATTAATATTTGCCTTTAATACCAAATGTAATCTCTTTTTAATTATCTTTTTAATATTATGGATAAGTATGTATTTCAAATAATGAAATCATTTAGTTTTGTCAATTAACAATCGCAGTGATTGTAGATTATAAACTTAACTTTCTCAAAGTAATGGTTCACTTACTTTTTATGAAAAGAAAAGAAACATAATTCGCTGGTCAAGTGGTAATTCTAGATATTTCAGGCATTAGCTTACATGCATGAAAATTAAGATAAAAACAATTCTACATTCACCAATTCATAACTCGAATATGGTATCTCTTACAAGTACTGGCTCGATCCTTATCCTAATCTCACAATTCGTACATAAACATGATACATTGAAATTAATATGCTTACATCACATTACTTTTCTCCTTTCATAAATAAATTTGCAAAGTGCATTGTAAGTTTCAAAAATGCACAATATCCGTGATCTAGTCTCATTCGACCCAAAACCTTCCATTACTAACTTTCTATATAAATCGACACACTGAACGTAACTTTAAAATTATAGAACTCAGAATTTGCAGGAAGTTATAGTTGACTTTTTGCGTATCTCTGCAACAAGACATTCAAGCAATGGAAATAGTTCCTTCTTATACTCGTGTATTTACATTTCGTCATTGGGGCTCGAATCTGGAAAATTAGAAGGCTTCTCCCCGGGGCACTTTCCCAAAGTCAATATTGAACCGGCCGAAGATATCCGATAAAGTTTCTACGCCTATAGCTTGCTGTATGTACACGTATCTATTTGAACAGTTTCCTGCAATGATGCACGAATTCAAGAGAAATGTATAAGCTTCGTCCGGGCAATTTAATCGTGTAGGTGTTCATGTAAGCGAGACACAACTTTCGAAATAATGGCCATTGATCGATGGAAATTGGTCAGTGCCTCCTTGTAATATGATAGGCAGGCCATGTATTTTGTTAAGAAAAACTCGATAAACACATCCATTGTGTTTGGATTGCATTTTTATAGAGGACATAATTGTTAAGTCTATTTTTAAATTGTATGCAATTTTAAATGATTATAATAAACAATCTTGGACCTTCATTATAAAAGACCTATAAGAGTTAGAAGGAATCTTAAGTTTACTCATAAAAAAGACTTCCCTCTTTTTATAGGTCAGATCATTATATTGAAATCACTAAGGTATCGCAGATATGTAGGCGTATTATATAATAGCCTTATTTTACATGCATGTGAAAATCTTTTGTGTGTCTGCTTATGGAGTACTTATTGGACATTCGTCTATGTACTTTGCTATAGACTTATGGGGTTATTGATGCGCGCTTGGGGCGTAGCCATGGTTTCAAGCGCACATGATTTTAATACGCAAGGTTACGCCGTTTGGAAGATCCTATAGCAGAGAAATATAATCACGGTCCACTCCAAAAGCTCCCCTTAGTCACGATAACGAGATTCCCAATTTGTCAATAGTTTGCAGTTTTTCTAAAGAATGACGAGTGTGTCCAGGACATAAAACGCTCGAGTCTATAAAAGCTCTCCCAAACACTGATTCCGTCGCTATGGTCGTAAAGGCATCCATTCGAGGCAATACAGCAGGCATAAAATCCACCTAGGGTGAAAATTATACTTTATTTGCAATAAAGGTATCAAATAGCACTTACGGTTATTGTTATGCCAATTTCAGTGATCGCAAAGTATATTAGTAATTAACTCTAGGAAGTTTAATGTTTTTTAACAGAAATATTCGATATCTGGCATTTGATCTGCTTTGGAAATATCCCGCTTAATATGAGTCATGCAATCATTGGAGCTGAAAGTACATCGAGAGTCGAATTGACCAGACATACAGGCTGTCGGATGTTGATAGATTTATTCGATCGAGATTTCACAGAAAAAATGATTTGTGTAAATACTACATATGCAAATATCGAATGCTTGTAAATCTATTCATTCAAATGAACACGTTTAATAAGAATCAGCCTTACTTTTTAAACTGGTAAATATCTCTAATGCAATTTTTTTAATCTTGATACCTTTACTGAGTTAAAATGTAAACTTCTTTCTGTGTGACTTTATATTGATTTTTATATCATAGTTGAATTAGTGCCTTCAAGCCTCTAACT
>JAUESI010000008.1:6622571-6645251 GCA_032275145.1 Synergus laeviventris | reverse complement strand
CTCTTTAAATTCAGGAAGTAAGGTATTAGTTTATAATATATATTTCTGAACTTAATAATATACATTTTTAGTAAATGAGCTCAATAAATGTTGTCCTCTATTAAGTTTTTTTTAAAACAGATTTACAAGAAAAGAAACTCTTCCATTCTTCGATTCGACTTCTCTGAAATTGAAAGGAAAATCTAAAGAAGAGGTTTTCTCTCCAAGTTTCATTTTCCACCTTATAAAGGAGAAACACACCCAATTTAATACGATTCTGGTATAAAAGTCCTCGATTCAGCTCACTGTGTTCTCCAATCAAGTTCAATTTGTACTCCCGTCTTACTACTTGGTTTTCTGACAAAGAAAAATAACTGTGACATAATTTAATTTTAAACTCATAGCTAAGAAAACAAGTTGTTCAGCTCGGTCACATTTCCGGTTTCCAATAACCATCTGTTTGCAAGAAAATCACTTAATACGGTTGTTTAATTGTTTTTCCCTCGGTTGTCTAATATTTGTGTTTCTCCCGCTTAAATTGAGAAACAACAATCACACGCCCTGAAATAACAATTAAATGGTCGTCCACTGCGACATCCGTCAGCTCGTTACGCTATGGTCGATGCTCAATTTGAATGCATGTTTGCGTGTGCGTAACACGCAACATAATCTATAAATATAATATATCTGTCGATGAATAAATAAATAAAATATTTACTAAAAATGAATTTAATTTTAGATTTAACATAAAATGAATGTGACATAAAATGAATTTAATTGTGAAGTCTAGATTCGGAAAGCATCCAAATTAGAAAGTTACCAACTTTAAAGCATTTCATAACGCATAATGAATTGCAATTATAACTTCTCCAGTTTGAAAGCGCACCCAAGAGCAAATTACAGTAGATAAAGAGCTGTTTAACAATCCAGTGAATGAGAAGATAGAACATTAGTAATATAATTACTTCTCTTTTGATTTATTCTAAAATAGTTTTTCTAAAATATTTTCTGACGAAAGTTACCCTTCTCAGAAGTGACTTGTGTGAGAACATCCATAATCCCAGATTTATTATTTAAGTTTGAAAACAACAAACTAAACCACAGGGAAAACCCCGCGCTGACAAATGAATTATTAAATTTGTCAGTAATAATGCAAGATCATAAACATAGTCGAGGATTCATGGAAACATACTGTATTGTGTGGAGAAACGATGCGCGGTCGAGAACCCCGACTGCGATAGTCGGTTATCTGGTGCACGATTTCCTTATCTCGTATACTTGCCTGCCTTCACATGTTCCTAGGTATACAACACTGGTGCCACAAACTTGCGTACGGTAAGTATACAGTATTACAGTATACATACATTTCCGATACCTACGTTACGCATCAACTATAAGCTCACAGCTGGTACTCCGTACCCGGCTTTTCAAATGGAACATGATGCTTTGAGCACAGGTGCTCAATGAATATTTGAATATAAGTGATCCTCTTGAGTAGGTATCCACCTTCGAGGCTTCCACTGTTCATTGTTGTGTCTCATGTTTAACTTATACTCTAAAATGTCCGCGAAACATGACGCTATACACATAGGAATTGTGACCTATATTTCAAAAAATATTGGAAGCTAATATAATTTTATTATATTGCTGACTTTCAACTCTCTAAATCTGAATGAATGGAAAAATACTAATTAGTAATAGATTTTTTTACTAATTCAAATAGTGCCGATTCGTTTACTGTTAATTAGTAAAAATATACTAATTCAATATGTAAGAATACCTACTAAATGAATTGGTAAATACTAAATATATTCCTGGTTCTATTTTTAATGGTATACTGAATAGTATTTTATTTAAATCCAATAGCACATTGTTAAATATGTTCATTGGAAATCAAGTAAAATCGTATTATATCCGGCTAAAAAAAAGTTTTAGAATGCCAATTGAGAACTTTGATTTGCTTGAATTTAAAAAACTAAGGATTCAATTTATCTGAAAATGACCCATTATACCATTTGAATTTCAAAAATGGTATTGTTCATATAGAATTATTATTAATATAACAATATGAACTTAGGTTAAAAATGTGAAAAAATTAAACTTTTAGCAATTCATGTCTACTCATTGAATTAGTAAGTTATGGTATAGTAAAGTATATATTTAGTAACATAAATCCTACCATTTCATTTAGTAAAATGTGATAAAATTACTGATTTAACAGTCAAGCCCTAATTGCATTAGTAAAATTCCTACTAATTCGGATTTAGTACTAATTTAGTATTTTATGTATGACTTCACAAAAAATAACTTGGAAAATTTAATTAGCAGTGAACCAAAATTACTTTTCTTCGCTATTGATTGTACTATTTTTACCCATTCCAAAATAGTATACTTTTTTTTAGAACCAATTAGAAGATTTCAATGATAATATCAATTGAAACCTAGCTTCAATTATCCAAAAAAATAAAGGACAAATACAAAATTTTAGCTTCGTTTTAATGTTTGCAGTTTCTATAGTTTCGCAAATTGCAACCTGGTGGCACCGTATTGCCTTTCTCAATATGATAAATAAAACATAATTTCCATTTAGGTATTAATTTGATGGCTTTGAAATAATTCTACTAAAAAGGTAATTTGAGTTTTAATTTGACGTTTGATTTTGACGTTGACAGTTCAAGAAAGTTCATTTCCCCTTGGAATTTGTAATTGGATTTCTACATGGAATTTCCGTAGAGCACTTTCCACACAGAATCTTTCCACGTAGGTTTAAACACCTAATGGGAATAAAAAGGAAGCGAAAACTAACAAACCATCACAGACATTAAGACAAGAAGTCACCCGAAAAATCCTCTGTTCAAAAACTCTTGGGAAGCTCTCTGACATTCTGATGACAACAAAATTACATACCTAGATTAAATTAAGTACAGTAGACCTCACTTAAAATTCTAGAACACTACCGAAAAATATTAGCGGTAAATCCAGTAACCGAGCGAACGGTGGACTTCCGGTTTCTGTTAGAACTGCGAATGCGGCCTGCACGGTTGTCACACTTGACTGATTACTGCAAATCGAGTAGAAACATGCGAAATAAGCATTGAAGCCGAATACACGAGAACTAACTTTCTACAAGGGAAATAGTCGTTCAGAAACCTACAACTCTGTGAGAATCGATAATTCCTGCGTACCTATGGGGTACTAAGCCCTAGATTGCTATAGCAACTTATAATCAAAACATAATATCCTGGAAAACTCCGGAACTTCAGGAGCACCGGAAAAATGTATACAAGAATGGGAAAAAGAAAGACAGATGAGTAATGGTACATTCTGAAGAATGTGAAAGGAAGTGATTCGAATAAACTGGGTTTAAAAGGATTGAATTCAATTTAGTTGCGCACTCGTGTACAAAGTGGCTTGTTAAATCGCTTTTTTGAACTGAGAACCTTTCTGTCGGTTCTCCTGGAAAATTCGCTTCTGCAGTTTGTTATCTTGCTGATAAGATGGTAGTCGCAGCAGATGTAAAAAAAGGGGTCGTGCAAGGGGAGAACTGAGAGGGAAGAGCTTCCGTTCGAGATTTGTCAAATCGCAGACTTTAGACATGAATATTTTATGCTTTGTAAATATTATTTTTGAATTTCCGAAGCTTGTGTGGTTTCTTTGTGTGGTTTAAATTAGGTAGTAAAATGGAACGACCTTGAAAATATGAAAATAAAGGTTGAAAAATAAAGATCGAAATAAAAGTTAAGACTAATCAATATAGTAAACAAATTTACGAAAGAGAGATAAATTAATTGAAATGTAGCTGAATAATTTAAGATGTAAAATACGATTATGATACGAAATACCATAGGTTATAGGGTCACGATAATAAATTGCATTGATGTACAATTGTACATTGTGCTATCAGTTTTGCAATACGAGAGAATTTCAGAGAGTTTAATCATAAAATCAATCTCTCATCGTGAGAGTTGAATTATCTGTTAGTATGTATTATTAATGTAAAGGGTATGCTGACAGATATCTATCAGAACCAGCTTTCAGGTTGAAATGGCTATAACGATTCCTGGAGAGAGTAGGAGGTAACTTCCGTCACAGATTCCTTTCAACACTGGGTTGGCTCACAGACAAAGATGCGATCATTTCCGCTCGAATGGGTTACTCACCACCCGTTCACACTTTGGCAAAATAAACCTCTCTCTGTTACAAATGCTATCATCACGAAACTCGAAATAATATGTTTTTATCCTCAAGTCAGAATTTAAGATCTTTTAAACATTTTATTAATAAATGAAGTATTATAGATACCAAGATTGAATTATATGGAAAACTTGTTTTTATATGTGGGAAGCATTAACCCAAATAGAAGAATACATAAATCCAGAGTTCTTTTAGCATTAAAAGCTTGCGAACACCTCCGTGGGGGCAAAACGACCCTCGGTAAAGAACGTAAAAAGTGGAACGGATTGGCGCCGAGATATAAATCCTTCGTCCAATCAACCTAAAACGATACTAAATTATTAGCGCCGTGGTCCGGAGAACCTGAGTGCTCGACTCCCTAGCCTCAGAAGTCGTTGCAGAGAGAACGTACGATACGACAAGGCGTTGCTTTAAATTTATTCTGTATTAGTTTTCCCGACTTTTTAACGTACCGGCCAACCGCACTCTGGAAATTCAAACTTGAGAGAAAACCACAAACTATTCCATAAACATACTCTCTCATCTCTCGGCTATACTATACATATAGCAATTATTTTATCTACGGGCGTTACTTTGTATAATACTTTCTCACGCAGCAGGTTCATAGCCATAAAAAAGAGGGCACTCTGAAATTATTACAAACAAGGGTAAAATAATGATAACGGCATGAGGATAATGATGTCAAGATGAAAGTGTAATGAGAGAGTATGCTCTCCAGAGTTTTCTTTAATAATGCAGCAGGTCCAGCAAATAAAGTTTGCACATAAAGGAAATCTCAGAAAGAGGATTTATTAGCACTCGTGCAGAAGTTCGGATGGGGTTCTGGCGTGGCCCTTGCCAGTTTGCCTAGTGTGGTCCTGATCTCAAAACTGGCAAGGACTCCACCAGGCGCATTACGCATTCACTGGTAAATACCCCATCAAAGTTTAAAAAACTATTCTTGGATTAATTATTTGTAATATTTGATTACTTAACCAGAAAAATATTAAATCGAAAATATAGTAGTTTCTCGCCATTCTAGGGAATTTAAAATTATTTCAGGAAAATTGACAACGTGATTTTAAGTATTTGAAAAAATTTAAAAGAGTTTCGAGAATCTCAAGTAATTTCAAAACAAATATTTTTAGATTCTTTTTATTTTCTTCCAAGTCTTCTGGAAAATCTTTTAAAATCTTTTGAGATCATCGAGATTCAAGGGATTTTTAATGACACTAAACAATTTCAAAGTATTTTAAAAGAATACCACTCAATTTAAGGATTTCAGAGATTTCAAATAATTTTAAAGAATTCCAACCAATTGTTTAAAGGTGCAAGATTTTGAAATAATTTGAAAACAAAAAATGTTAGGAATTTCCTATTTTTACCCGATGTTTGGATTTGACGTGGAAAGTTCTTCAATTTCCTGTTTCATTATAATAATATCTCAGTTTTATAACATTATTTTAAGGTGGGAATGTCAATGTAAGATTGGCATTAGATACTACAACTATATCGTTGCCCTATAAATAAATGGGGCAATTTTGCACAGCCAGATTATTAGTATATGTTAAAACTTAGATAACTAATAAGGACTTTTATTTTTAATAAAGAAGTGTCTAAGGTGGCGAAATTATTTTTTTTAAACTTCAAAATTTTACTTCTTCCTTTATGTGATTCTTGATTAAGAGCAAATGTTTATGGCACTACACAGTTGTGGAATTTGAACGAGCCAACAATTTAATTGGAAAAGGAGTAGACATTTGGCTTATACAATCGACATGAACAACTCGTCTGTAAATTTTTCGACGCAATAATTAGTGAGACTGACAGACGGTTGTATTACATCATGTGGTACCATTAACGTAATTTCACCGAAAGGAAAATGCACGCTGAATTGTATTTAAACCTCGCATTCAACTCTATAGATGGCACTTAAATTATGATTTTCATTTGTGCAACTTTATTGTAAACAATTTAAAAACAATTTGTATCTAGACGAAATATACATAATTATAGAGAGAAAATAGAAGAACATGAATATATATCTCACCAGATATCCCTTCATAACGACCAAAACCTTCATCTCTATAAATTAATGAGGTCGCGACGGGGGTTTTATAGTATACGCAAGATCACCCATGTGCAAGAGATTAGTGAGATTAGGGAACATGCACGAATTGCGAGAAAATAGAGGGATCAACCACTTCGTACGTGTAATAGCACAAAAATAGCAGAAGCAAAATGAATCTTGAAACTATATGTTTGTTAAATCGAAATGAACTTCTCTCAACTAAATGAATTCATCAAGAATTTTGATTATAATTTTAACATGATTCTTCTGCATAATAAAATTACATATTTTTTTCGTAATGAAAGTGAATTTCGAGAGCAGAGCACGTAGCAATCGGGTGTATTAAAGTCTTGCAGAAAATTAAGCGCCAGATAAGATTAATTCGCTTCTCGTTTTCTGCAAGACAGCCGCCCAACCGGTATGTAAATGGGACTTAAAAGGTCTGCTCGATCATCCATTTCAGTATGAATTTTGATTGATCACCAATGCTTATAATTAATATTGCATCAATCGTCGTCTGGGATGCCGATAATTTCGGAATGCGACGCCGAACAGCTCCTAGGTCACACCATTTAATTAAGGAATCAATTGAATCAATTTGAAATGGATTCAATTGCCCGGAAAGATTGATATGCCATAATTTTGCAATAATTTTTACTATGTATCATCACTGCGAAATGTCTTTTTTCCTAAATTACTTCGAGCCCTAAAATTTACTTGTTTTAAATGTACTTGCATGTATTTACATTAAAAATCCTCTACCATAATTTCGAGAACATCTTTGGAATTAAAAAGAAATTATTTAAAGAAATAAAATTAATGATCTTGGCTCTGAGGCTAACGCTGCTTGGCGAAATAAATTTAAATGATGTTACTGCAACCGACCCTCAAATCTGCTGTACATTCACTCTACGATTTGCATATCTTAATGTTAATTAATGTTATATGATCCACTCTGATTCACATTTGGTACACTCATCCTAATACCGTATAAGAAAATTAACTCTTACTGTTTCTCTCCGTATAAAGTTCTTAAAATTGATTAATATGCCAATTATATGTTTTTTATAAAGAATGAAATCAAGTCTTCTCGAATAAGACTGTAAGACGATTTGATTTCTGATTCGCAATGCATACACGATCGCATGGTACAGAATAATAAAAGTATAAGAAGAGAAGAGACAAGCAAGGAGATGCGACTATCGCAGGCGAGGTTCTGGCAATGAAACAATTTGAATTCCGCACTGGTAAGGCGTTCTGACGACTCTCGTGGTAAAGAAAGCACGATGCATGCTGGGATTGCTTATTACGGCCACAAAGGAACAAAAAGCGGAGAATATGAGATAAAATACGCTGGACATGTAATTGCAAAATTACAGAGTCGCATACAAGGTGTGTCTAACACGTCGTTGCACTTTCCGAATTACAATCATTTTAAAAATGTTTCTCTGTGTCAATTTTGAATGAATATTTTATAATAAACGTTCGGATTTTTTTGTTTAAATGTATTTTATGTCCTACATTTTATAAATCATTTTTCACATTTCATTTCCACTTGTTTTTCGCACATCGATATATACAAATATTTCCATCCTGAAATGTAGTATGCAACAAAAATAGGATATTTTTCTGCCTCGCACACAATATCGTTTCGAAGGCGGAAAAAGGTGGTGATAATAACGAAATGGATGCAATATATTTTAGCGGAAGGGACTGGAAACTTTTTCAACTATAGGGACGCGTGATATAGGGGAGAACACATGAGTTTTTCTCTCGCGATCGTTTGTGTCTTGACAAATGTCGTCTTATCGCGGAAGTGTTGCTTTTGCGTGCCTTCCACAATTTTTGTCCTCACAATAAAAGACCTCGCTTATTTGAGACTTCTACAAGGACAAATGCGATGGCAGTCTGTATTATGTAACCCAGGCGCAATATTACTGGATTTACCAAATACAGATGTATCGCGCATAGGTATGAAATTTCGTAATAGTATCGTACCGACCTGCACGCAATGTCGTTCCATGACAGGAAGCGAATTGAGTTCCTGATTGTTCCTCATCACTATTGGTCAGCTCAAAATTGTCTCTCAGAAACATATTCGAAAATCATTCTTAAACTGGTATATGCTACTAATAACATTACTTAGGTAATATTAACTTAGGTAATGGTAACTAAATTTGACATAGTAAAAGAACTACTATTTTATATTAAGCAATTTACTGTAAATATACATGCTTTTAGAGGTAATATATTGCTCGGATTAGCTGCAAAACTCACCACTAAGTAACTTGATGCATTGCTGTCGGTAGAATCTCTTTTCTTGTGAGTCCCGAGATCCCTTTGGATAAGTGACGACATCTTGTCATATTAGTTGCACACATGAGAAGCACTTATTTATTTAACGTCAATGAAATCCGCAAGACACACTGACAGTTTGCTATAGTTTGCTGTTTCCAAAACATCACTGCACATGGTTAATCTGTAACAAAAAGAAAACAAAATACTTAGTCATGCTTATACATACTACCTGTAGTCTTAAAAATCGACACCCAGTTAGTATGAAATGATTAACATCACTTTAAATGAATATTTATGCACTTGCAGCTACATAAAAAGGACTTGTATAAACCATAAATAAATATGATTATTACTAGCCTGACAGAATGTTTGTACACATAGTATTGTGTTTACGAGTGTTAAAAGCTGTGGAAGGCTTATTGTCTCATAAAAGAACAATAGGCTAATTAAAGTAGGCGATGAACAATAGCCTAGTTAAGAACACTGGAAAAGTAGTCAACCGAGATTCTGGTCATTTTTCATATATTGTTACCCAATCAATTTTTTAATATTTTCACTATAGATTGAATTTCCTCCGCTGCTTCAATATCCACATTCCCGCATATACTTCATATTGTCTTATAAATGAAATACTCTAGAATTCTACAAACTAACAATAATGTCAGATAACTGTATATTGTGTATTGTTTTCTTGATTGCGATTTTACGATCTATGACTCCTAAGCGACATTGATGAACTCTGGATATGAAAAACAGGAAGTACTACTTGGAAATCTTCTACTTTTGTTGGTATAACTTAGTTACAAGGGTCATCCAGTCAGCAATCTCATCAAAAGACAAAATCCAACCATGAGCAGCTATCTTGAGGAAATTTATATATGAGACTTTGCGACCTTTTATAAGTCCTGGGAAAATATTCACTTTATTGTTGAATGCCAGAGACTTGCAATTAATTCAACGAATCATTTCTGCTTTTACAGTTCCACGTGCAATGATAACCTGTTCAGTTTTTGTTTGTGTAACACCTCTAGATGATGATGAACTCATTCTCACTTTTTACATGATATTATAAATTGTAATGATAGAGCTTCTTGTTTCAATGTTTAATACGAAATTATGCGAAACACTTCACGGAAACTAAGAATTGAGTCACACTTCTGTATTAGAAACTTGAAGAAGAAAAAATCTTTCACATGATTCAGAAATGTATAGATTCGTGACTACTATTATTGAAATTGTCTTATATGTATACTAAAGATTATAACTTTATTGTTGAATTTGCAAGTGGAGAAAGATCCAAGGAGAGGTTTTTGCATTATTCAAATAGTTTTCTCATAGTCAGTTGATTTGATTAAACGGAACAGATACTACTGTTGATTATGTATGGTCTTTCACCATTGGCTCCAACTTTACCGCATGCTGATCAGTCTCTCGCTGCGGAATCGAGGCGTGACGTCATCTTCAAAGAGCGCTCAAACCATTTCGCAATTCGATTTTAATCTGTAGCAATGAGCGCAATGGTTGTTCTCGACTTGAACTCATATATATCTAACTTAAGCCGACAATGATTTGTTGGGTCTTAAATCTATTAAGTTGTTGCAACTCATATGTGCATGTAAACATAAGCAAAATAGCTGTTATTAGCCTACGTGTTCCCAATTACTGCGTAGCTGTGATATATACAATCTAACTATTGAAAATTGATATTGAAAATTAAGAAAATCATTTAAATTAACATGCTATAGAATTGAAGATGTGAATTTTAATTCTGCATCTCGTTTCGCTTATGAATTTCAGGCGTTAAGTCCATCATAAATTTCTCTCGAAATTGGCATCGAAAGACCCACAACGACACGTTCTGGATGGGGTTGTCACGACATGAAATTAATATCGGTGAACACGAGGATTCTGAGGGAGAATCCTGTGGTTTCCCAGTTTAATTGATGCGTTTGAATCAAAACGCTCATCGCCTTCACGATCGTTAAATGTAATTTTGAAAAGTAATAGGATAGGGGCTTCCGATTTCCCGACACATTATCTCAATAATTATTCTATGATCTATGGGACTATTATGATGATTGAAACCACATTGAAACCGAATGCAGTTACATTCAAAACTGCTCATTTTGAAATGAAAACTGACACGGTAAATCCCAAGGTCTCAAATTTTGATCCAAAAAGTGGATCAAAGCGTTCCATATTGAAAAATTACAATTACATTCACACATTCCTGGTCAATTGCTTTTTCATTGTGCAACGGAGAAAAATGAAGGATATTATTTATTATTTATATTATTTATTTCGCAGGCTTAATATCTGTATAACTGTATAAAATGTACGTCACGTCGATGTGGATTGTGGACATTATAGGCATACATTTGTTTTAAAATTACAGTGTTTCGCATACCTCCTTTAATGACAAGCCACGAATTTTATTTTCACCCCAGGTACGTGGAATGATAGTTAATTGAAACTTACCCTCGGGAGCAATCCTGCAGGTCCACCCTTAAATTGGAAGGGTAGAATGAATCGAGTATTCAGACGTTTCTTTGTTCTACGGTATATTTAGTATTTTACTATTAGGAAAATAATCCATGAGAAATTGCAGAGATTTTAAATTCCAAGATGTATTTATTTGAAGGAGTTACTCGATTGAGTGGAAAATTTTGAAAGATCAATAAGATTTGCTGAGTGTTCGAAAATAGGGGTGTCTTTATTAACCTTTATCGAGGCAGGGTACTTGTATACGGTGAATTTAATTTAGAGAGTTCGGATAATAGCCTACAGGCAAATTCCATCTTGCTATTAAACGCATAGTTAGGCGCTCAGTGTAGGGTTATATATGCTTTCTTTTGCACGTTAGATTTACCCCTCGAAAGGTCCACCCTAATTCCAAAGAAACTAACGAGAACGAAATTGAGAAATTGCAACTATCAGGTTTCCATTCGCCTGAATGCACGCGTTTCATCATTTACCAATTATTATGAAGTTCAATGACACACTGCATGATCGTCAAACACGTTCACAAGCTAAAGAACAAAAGAACTTTGTTTAAAAAAAAAAAGTGATTTTGATGGTACACCTTGAATCAGAATATGTTCTTCATTTAAAACAACAAAAGCATTGTTTGCTTGGCAATGAATTTCATGACGTGGTGTATTAATGTAGCAAAAAGCGATGTGAGAGTTGGGGCTGCTTTTTCGCATGTGATATTCCATGGTAAGTGTCATTCTCTTTGTGCCGACCCTCGTCAGAATAAATGGAGCAAGCATCTCTCTGTATCATGAAGGGTTTCCAGAGGGCAATCTCAAAAAGGTATGTCATATCATCGTTCATGGACACTGTCCAAGGTAAAAAATGTTCTGAGTTGATAAAAAATGAAATATCCTTTATTTAGAGTCACTGAAATCACCCAGGATTCTGCATAGAAAGTTTTCTCAACCACTAAGACATGAATGAAACCCCTAAAGAATAAACATTTCATTCAGAATATATTTCAAGTTGAATTTTATTGTTTGGGCTAACGAATGCAAACTGTTTTATTTTCTTAGTGGTGAGTTTATTATATCTAAAATAAGCATCCAGAAAATTGTCGGTCTGAAATTGAATATTCCGGTATAAACTTAAAGAATTTCCTGACGAGAATCTCGTGGGAGAAGGAAAGTTTAATGCATCCACGTTTTTGAGGGGAATAGTAAATAGGCTCCATATTTTTGCGAGTCCAAGAAGTAGAGAGTAATCTTCTGGATGACAAGAAAATTATAGCATTCCCTATGTCACGTTTGCCTCTAGAGATAGGAATTTTGCTAAATGTAATTCGGAGCTTATAACTTATTAGGTTCAAGTTTGAATTAAAAGTTATTAACATTCAGAGAAATACATATGTCCTCGAGTTCTCCGAAATCTGTCGCGAGCTCTGGATCGGAACTGTGCGAAATTGGCGACGATTGGCTCGAGTGCCTAACCCGCATTTCTTAAGTGTGTGCCTCGATGCAAACGAACCTTGACACGCGTTTGAGTTCCGACCACTCGAGCGAAAAGACCCCACACCTTCATTTGATTCACACATTTTGCATTGTACGCTTTTAAATTTCTCGAAATTTTTTTATTGCCTTCAAGATAATTTTTTCCCACATATTACATGTTTATGGTAAAGGATTAAACAAAATATGAGAGGGTATTACAACAAATAAAGGAACCTTTTTCAGATTAAAAGAGATTTCCTTACTCTCTAAATCCGAATTAGTAGACATTTTACTAATGCGAAGTTGTTTACTATAAATTAGTAAAAAGTTACTAATCCTATTAGTGACAAGGACAAACTAACTAAATGAATTAATAAAACTATTCAATGAAATATCTTACAAAATTTTAGACTCCTTAAAATTTCGCAAAATCTGTTAATTGTCATAAGAGTCTTTATAAATAGCTTAAAATTCCATGAGGAACTTTAAAATCACCTAAAGTTCGTTAAAGTTTCTTAAAGTTAAAATCTCATGAAACTTTTTTTTTAATTCCCCGATAATTTTTTAAATTCTCTTAAAATCCCTTAGAATCTCATTAAAAAATCGTTAATTCATTATAAATCTTAAAAATATTTTAATATCCTTTAATAAAATTCCATGAAACACTTCAAAATTCGACAAAATCCATTAAAATCCAATAGATTAGTAATTTTTTCTTCCTAACTCACTTTGGTAATAGGTGACTTACTACATTTAATTTATTAGAAAGGGGAGAAATGATTAATTCAATAGTAAAATTTAAGGCTATATTTTACTTAGTCAAATTCTCACTAATTCAGATTGAGAGAGTGAATCTGACAAAATTCAAAGAAAATTACATAATATAGTACAATAACACTGTTCAAAAATTGGCAAATTACTTTTAACGATGAAAAGTATTAATTAGATCAATAAGGTAGCGAATTAGGCATGAAGTTAGCTGCCAGGTTTACAAAAGGATAAATACTGACTCTGTGAAACATTGACTCTCACCGAACAATTACTCGACCGTTGTAAAATGACTCGCGACCTGAGCAACAAAAAGGTTCTCTCTCGTCGTTTCTCGCTACCCACACGCAAATGTAACATGCCTACTTGGAATCCATCACAATAAAATTCTTGCAACTTCCTATAGAGCTAATTAAATCAAAAAGCATTTTTGAGAATTGAAACTAAGGGCATTTTCAAAGAAGTAATCTACTTTGCTCTCTTCAATCGCGAGGATGCTCTGCAAATTGGATTTAATCAGTTGGATAATTTAATATATTCTTTTGTCTTCAAGTTATGTAGTTTCATTGATTAATTACTGGAAACTAATTATGCGCACCAATTGATAAATTGCTTTAATTGTCGAGTCATTGACTCCAGTAAAGAAACGTTAAAGCGATCAATAGTTCAAATTCGCAGACCGAACGGAAAAATAAAAGAATTGCTTAAAACTGCTGCGTTTCCCATTCTAAAACATTTCAAAAATAGTTTAATTTTATTCCATAGTATTCATGACTCACAGGAAGTAACGACAGTCAATAATTCAACACCCAGTTAGAGAAAGTTAATAACTCAACCCACTAAAATCTATTATTATACTTGGAAGTATTAGATGTCCTATAGCAGTTTTATAGTAACATATATGGTATGTATAAAAAATGGGAATTGTTAATGGAATATTCGTACGGGAGAAATTACTATACCATTCATACTTCTTAAATCATATATGAAAGGTATCTCCATTGAAGCGGATTTTTTTCCACATTGCGAATCTGATAGATATCGGCAAGTACTAAATTGTAGAATCATGACATTTATTGCCAAGGGATCGAAAAGGAAAATGTCAAAGTCCTATAATTCGACAAATGGAAAGTCACATTCCGTGAAGGCGGCTAGCGTAATTCCTATTTGGTGGATCATGGTTTCCTTTTCGAGCAATTTAAGGCGAGGATGTTTTGTACATCGTCTTAACGCTTTGCAAATGTGAATAACCGAAATCTCCCACGATTCATGACAAACTCTGGTCATCACCTTTAAAAAATCTCTTGCGTAATCCAAGAAACAAAATAAGAACCATTATCCAATTCTTATAGGATCTCGAATAATTTGTAATAATTAATTAAACAACATCGATATTTTAAATGCAGTCGTGGCGCCCTCGTGGCTGGAAACACGTGACGTGAGGTCAGAAGTCATGCAATATATAAACCTGCACTTATTTATACACTTTTGTTATTCCTATCACTTCTTGAATGAAAAGAAACTCACCATTTGTATGCATTGAAGAAGCATAGTCACTACATAATTTTCAATTCACTGAAATAATTCCCATTAGAACATTTCCTGTCACCAATTGTATTGCGTCAATCACCATTTGATAGTTGTAACACACGTAAGAAAAATAGTTTGGTGAATCACTAAGAAATTGACTTTGGTTTCGAGATGAAGAAACTCTATCAAACTACAAGACATTATAACGATATCGAGTCCCGAGCTTCACTAATGGCGAAAGCCACTGGTAGCAGCAGCAACATCAACATCATCATCTCCACCACCATGATTCTCACAGCGCGAGTCAAGCCTTAACACTCAAACATGCACTAAACTCCCATACACATTGGAACGTATAGAGGACGTACAGATGGTGGTGGTTCGAATCCATCAGTGAATCACTCTGTCAAAATATACGAAATATGCAGGTCGACGTCTTCCCGATGTGAACGCACCCGTGGATAAAAAAGGACCGATTCCTCATGACATGCATAATTTTTATCCTATTTCTGCTCTCCGGAATTTTTCCTAATCAATACTACATTTTTTACATTAATACTTTATTACTCATAACTCTAAAGCATAATTAGCGCTGCTGAGATCTGCATATGAAACAAGATTCTAATAAGATAAGAAACAATTTCAGGAAAACAAGTTTAGTTTATGTTTGAAATACTTCCTAAAGAATCTGGTCCCACGTCCTTGGTAGCAACAGATATTTATTATTCTTTTTATACCCAATCCAATGAAGTTAGTATCATTAGCACATCTGGAGGTGAATTCATTATATGATAATTATCATTTCCCATCTAAATAGGAATGAGCAAAGACGAGAAAATGCACGTTCACGGTTTCAAGGAAAGCAGGAATTAATTATCATTTCTGTACGCGCAATTAATTGAATTTTCACACTGGATATTAAAATTCCATTAAAACAATAGAACTACATTTTTCATATCAGACACATTCGGATTTTTCAAGGAAACAAAGAAAGGAAAATAAATTGTAGAATGGACCCTTCATTTCTGAGAAGAGAGGAGGTAACGTAAACCCCAAAAATTGAGTCTGGTGTCTTGTAAGAAGAAAATTGGGAGCGTAGAGGAGAGAAAAGGGTATGAAATAGCCAGCAATCATGGTTGCTTCCGATTGCCTTAGGACCGTGTAGTTCCACAGTTGATTCAGAAAATCCACAGTTAGCTTCGGCGGAAGTCTGACTCACTCCAAAGTCGGGCTTACAGCTTTAATTGAAAGCTAATTAGCATTACAAAGGGTAGGCCCTTCCACCACGAAGGGCTCTCTCAATTAATTCACTACCATTCCGGGCCTTTCGCTCTTAAATGTACTTATATCTAACCTATGTAAGCGAGATCGTTTGTCAATGGCTTTGACTAATTCATCAAATTGTAATTGATGAACATTGAACATGTTCTTATATGTTCATTGAAGCTTAAAATTACTGCCTGAAAAACTGCCGATCCACTTTTTTTACTGTTTTATCATATTTCTTGCAACATGACATTTTTTGCTACTTATCTGATTCTAAGGATCTTTAATGCTCCTTTTTTTTGTTAAAAGATTAAAATGTTACAAAATAAATATTCTTTTAGATAAACTTCCGAAAAGGGTCCACCTCCGATTTCTTTCAAACTGCGTTTACCTATGAAAAAACCATAAAAAATTATAATTTTGAAACAAAAGTTGTAGATATCTCATCGAAATACACATTTTTTGTTGCAAGCTTTTTTTCCCTATGAGATATATATGGTAAAGGAAAATGAAATGGTAAAGGAAATGGTAAAGAAAAAAAAATCAAATAAAATGTTAAAGGGCAATGGTAGGTACTCCAGCCTCGAAGAGCTACAAATAAAATCTCAGTTTCTTTTTTTTTTTTTAATAAAATTCTCAGAGCATTTGTCACTTTTTAGTATGATTCATTTTTATATAATCTTCCACTATGTGCAGATGCCTCTCTTTCATTAAATCACTAAATGTCTGCAATCGTAATCGATAACTTCACATTTGGGTTGATATATAGGGCTCCAGTTTTTATATGAGCTAAAACAGCTGGAAGCGGAGTGATTAAAGCGGAAGTGTATTTTGATCAAGACAGAGATCAGGTAAAATTAATTGAAGGAGAAACAGTTCAATTATCGATCATCGCGAGAGTACCACTCCGATTAATGGCCGAATGTCTGCGAATGAAGGGAAGGGTGGAATTCTGGCCAGATGGCACGAGGGGTTCTTTCCACGATACAAGGAACCGACATTAGAACAAATCTTAAAGACGAAGATACACTTTAAAGTCTTAAAGTAATCACTTCTCAGTAAATTAACATTCCAGTTGTGTAATATCTACCATTAAACACAGAAAACGTAACGAAATTTCAGTTTATTAGAGTTCTTGTGTATTTTTTCATATGATTTACTAACATTGAAAATAGTAGAGTAAAAAAGGAACTATAAAGTAATTATTACTTATTACTTCCATAAATTGACTGTGAAGTTTAATAAATTGCTCTAAATCACTATTAATTTAAGAACTGAGTAATAAATACTCGAAAAAAAAAATTAATGAGTGTTGTCAAGAACTTTTGAGTATTAATGTTAATGTTGAGTCATTGTTCAAAATTAATCAGCCGGCTCTATTTCAAATTATCTCTTATGGTAAGGGAAATACTTTATAGTAATAATTATCTTGTTGAATGTTATCCGAATTGTCTGGGAAGACAACACGATTCTTTATAAGGCATTCAAAACCAAGAAACTGCATAGAACTCCTGAATATTGAGATAGAGCACGTAATCTGCTGTAAAGAAGGAAGAAGATATTTATTTTAAAAAATATAATTGAAAACATGATGTTCTATTTTGTTCTAGTGATTTTTCTCGTAAATTCGTGCCTTTCTGAGGAAACAGAACGTGTCAGTTTAGTGTGACAAAATTTATCTCATAGTGAAATATATTTTTATTTTTTATTGTAAATTTTTAATTTGATAAGTTTTGATTTTAGGTCTTAAATAAAGAAACAGTGGATAAAACGATTATCATTTTGAGGAACAGTTGTCAAAAGAAGATGCAGATTGAGACAGGTGAATGTTAAAAAGGAAGGAGAGTCAGATAAAATTTGTAATATGATTAAAATTAAACTAATTTATTGTATTGACACAGAAATTTTGGACGGATTGAGAAGAGGGGAATTTCCAGATAACCCAAAACTAAAGTGTTATATAAAATGCGTGATGCACACGTTACGTACCGTGAGTATTCATGAATTTAATATTATGATTTTAGAATGAAACTTTTATGTGGAAATTTCTGTATTTGGTTCATGTTTTTCTTACGAGCTATATTTTTGAAATTTTTTGAACAATTTTAGATGAGAAATGGTGTAGTGGATCTGAAAATGGTTGAGAAAACTATTTCACATTTTCCAGAAAGATTGGAAAGAGGTATTTTAGCTGCAAAGAACTGCATTGAAAAGGGTAAACACGTTTAGTAATTTAAAAGTAAAATTCCATTCTTAAATAGATTATTTAATAATGTATTGCTTAACAATTTTTTTTGCAGCTTCAGGTGACGATTATTGCGCAGCTGCTTATAATTTTTTGAAATGCACTTATGAACAGTTTCCAGAAATATTCTTCTTTCCATAAAGAAAATTTAAAGATGTTGCAAGCGCTCAACAAACCAATTAAAAATTTACATTATTTTGCCGTCAAATTTTTATTTTTAGTGATTAATATGTTCTCAAATATTCTTATTAATGTATAATATAATAAAAAATTACTGAATTTTTTAAATGTATTTTAGGTGAAGTTGTATTATTATTTTTTAACTATTCTTTTACAGAAATTTTGAGTTTAAGTAAATAACTTTAAAATAATTAATCTTACATAACTTAAATATATTTTTTTAGGAGGATTTACTATTGTCTTAAATTCGCCCGGTAATTTCTTTGGCATTAAAGCCACTTTACTCTATCATTATACATCATTGTGCAACATAGTATTGTCGGAAACAAAATCTCATTTAAAAACACAAAAGCACTATAGAATTATTTTCAAATTTTTTTAATAGTTCATGAATTACTCAGCAATCAACCCTAGAATCTGTTTGTTTTTGGAGTATATAAGAAGCTAAGTTCGTTCTGCATGCAGTAGTAGTTTTATAAAAGGCTTGTAATCAAGTGAAAATTTCTTTAAAAATAAGTTTTTAAATATATATAAAAAATGAAAGTTTTATGTGTTGCTTCAACAATGATACTCTTCTTGACCTTTTTAGAAAATGTTGAAGGCGTGAGTATCATTTTCTTAGAGAGAATTAATACTAGAATAAAATCGCACTTTATCGTGAAAATATTAAACTTCTAATTTTGTTTACATATTTTAAAATGGTGTCGCCTATAAAAGAAAATGAATTTTCAACAACTGCTAAATGCTGCTAAAGGTCCTAGAAAATCCTGCATAAAGTCGACCGAATGTCCGCAAGGTATAGTTGAACTATACCTAATTAAATATAATTATAAATCTACTAAAAACTAAGATACAATTTGTTATACACTTTTATGCACAGACCTAGTAGATGCAACAAAAAATGGAGAGTTTCCACTTGTCCCAGAACTGAAGTGTTTTTTCAAGTGTATGTTGATAAAGATGAAAGTGGTAATTAGTATATACAATATTTTTATGTATATTCTATAAAAATGATGTTAATTTAAAAACAAATTTATTTTCTAGATCAAAAATGATCAAATTTCATGGGCAGCTATGAACCAGCAAATGGATTTGATGATAAATGCAGATTTAGCAGAAAGATATGCTATAATGGTAGAATCATGTAAACTAAAAGGTATCAGAATTCACAAATAATGTACAGTAATAATGTAAATTGTTTATCGTATTCGAAATAACAACTACATTTTTTTAGCAACAAGTGAAGATTTATGTGAAGCTGGATACGAGTTCGCGAAATGTTCATGGGAATTTGATAATACGGTGAGTGTAATGTTTTAAAATCAGAAAATAATTTTTATTAGCTCACAACCACAAAAAATAATTTAAAATATTTTTGCAGCTGTATTTCTATGCATGAAGTGTTAATAAACTGTAAGAAAATTCTGACACCCATATTATTATCCACATGGACAATTAATAATAATAATTAGAAATGAATGTATTTAAAATCGCAAATATTATCGGCTTATATAATAATATTTAAGGCTCATAAGAAACGTAAAGAATATAATAATAAAAATACTACATTAAAAATAGAAAATTTTAAAAGAGTAGTCGTCAAAATTGGATGTATATAAAATTAACATACATCTGGATTTACGTATTATTTTATAGATCCTCTAGCAAAGATTACATCGAATTAATAAGCGTGTAAAATAATTGCACGTACTAAAAAAATAAGCTCTTGCTGCTTTTATGTGCCATAATTTACTCAAGCAATACTGTATTTGGATATCAAATTTAAGACTCATAACACTCATGGATTGCAGCATATTAAAGGAAAATAGGCAATCATCAACCTAATAGTTGGAAATTCATAATTTGAGGTTTGTAGATCAATGTACACATGCGAAAAGGTATAAAAGAAGTTTACTTAGATTTAGCGCAGGATTTCTTCAGAAAAAATTGACAGTTAAAATGGCATATAAAATTGTCGAAATGAAATTCCTCGTAGTTATTTCATTGGTTTTTGCATTTGCTAATATACAAAGAATCGAAGGAGTGAGTAATTTATTTTTTAAATTAATTATTAAAATTAAAACAATTTAATCACTTTAAAAAATTTGTATTAGGACAAAGGAATATAATGAAAATTTTGTTTTAGAAAACTTGATATTATTTTAACCAAAATATTTATATTACTTCAAGATTTCTGTATGAATAATCAAATATCTTATTCGTACGGAAAATCGTGATGAGAAGTTGTTTTCTATTTAAAGAATTTTTCTTTGTATGTTTTCGACTAATTCTGGAATTTTATGAAAGAAAATGGACATTGAAGGATTAAGAAAAGCTACAGCACCTTTGAAGGGAAGTTGTGTAAAGGCAAGTGGTGTGGATGTAGGTAAGTGTTACTTTGCAATTGGAATAATACAAATATCTGTTTTTTATTTTATGAAACAACGATGTTTTAATCAAAATTGAAGGAACTTGAATTTTTAATTTATAGTTTATATTAATTAACGCTTCCATGAAATTTTGCTTTGTTAAGATGTAGCAAGCGGAGTAACTAGGGGCGAATTTCCAGAGGATCCGAAATTGATGTGCTACTTGAAGTGTATATTTCAAAAATTGAAGGCAGTAAGTGAAGAATTAATTGCAGAAAAACAATTCTCATCAAAACTGGAATGAAATTTCGACTGAAATTATTTTTAAAAATTCTTCATGGGGTCAAAATTTTATTACTTATAATAAGTTTTCTTAATGCTAAAAGACACCCCACCTCATTTGGAACGCACCTACACATCATCCCTTAGAACTAAAAAATTATGAAAAAATCCTCTAATTCCTGGAGTCAAATTTTTATTGCTGATAACAAGTCTTCTCGATGTTAAAAGTCACCCCAAAAACGTACAACCCTCCACCTGGGGTGCGTTCCAAATGAGGTGGAGGGTTGTACGTTTTATCAGCAATAAATAAAAAGTCGCATAAGTCTAATTTTCTTAGCTTTATTATTAAAAAATTTATATTTGTAATATTATTATTTGTAGATAAAGAACGGTAAATTTTCAATCGAATCGATGAGAGCTCAAACTAACGCTTTAGTAGATGATAGTATTGCAAATCGGATGATAGCCCTGATTGAAGCATGTGTACCTTTAGGTATGTACCATATAAAGATCTACGAGTTTAATTTGAATTTTATTTCAACAGTATTCACTTATAAAATATTTTATTTTTTCTAGGTGAAGTTGAAGACTTATGTAGAGCTTCATTTGATTATTCTATATGCTATTACAATTTAGATAGCAGTGTACGTATTTTTAAATTTTTCTATAGAAATTCATGACCAATTTTCATTCACCAATAAGCTTTAAAAATAATTTCTTTGTTTGTAACCGGTAAACAGTATTTTATTATATTTCGCTCCTTTATATTTTTATTTACAGCTGGCTTTCTTCCCTGCTTAAAGATGAAAGATCAGGAACTATTTGAAATTGAAAATTCATGAAGAATAACTAGAAAAATACTACAGCTACTGCATTTTGGATTATAGTCTACCTTCATGAAGGAAAATCTTCGTTTTTTAAAGCATAAAAACAACATTTTGTAAATTAATCATACGAGAAATCCAAATAAGTTATTAACTTATGAATAGTTTATATAATTTTATGAAATTTTGTAATTTCAGCATAATAAAAATATTGCATAGAAAAAATATTGAAATAATTGCGATGTTTATGTAAAGTTCCGACTTTTCACAATTGTTTGAATGTTGTTTTTAAAAAATGAGAAATAAATTGAAATAAAAAAAATATTCTCTTTTTATATTCTGCATACGACTTCATTCATAGGGTAAATAATGTCAATCTTACAGTTGCTTAAAATTTTGGGGTGTACTTCCGAAAACGGTCCACCTCCGATTTCCTTCAAATTGCGTATACCTATGTATTTTGATGCGCTGATTACGAATATGATAATGAAAATTACCGCCTAAGCGATTTTCATGATGAAACCATGAAAAAACCATCAAAATCATGGTTTTTTTTGCGTTTTTCTCAGGTAATATGCAAAATTTCGAAAAAAGTTCGAAACAAAAGTTGTAGGCCTAAATGTAATACACAATTTTTGTTCAAAACATTTTTTTCTGCGAGGGATAGTTTCCAAGAAAATGAATGATTTCCCTTTACCATTTCCCTTTACCATTTTATTCTACCATATCT
>JAUESI010000008.1:6585609-6617658 GCA_032275145.1 Synergus laeviventris | reverse complement strand
AACCAAAAATACAAACAAATATTTTTCTAAACATCTATGTTATATTATGTTCTTATGGTGATATTTTGAAGCGATAACCCTTAGCCATGTTTACAGGGATAATGTAGCAAAACTTGTTTTCAATGGATTATTAAATTTTATGAGGATTATCAGGATAATCTTCTAGAGAAAATTATAAATTAGCTTACCCGTTTAGGTTCAACAAAATCCAGATCCAAAAGAAATAAACTACGACCTGCTCCTGAAAAACACAAAAAATACACATTATTATTAAAAAATACGTTTAAAGAATTTTGAAGTGTTAAATATATTAAATATATTTCTTTTATCAACAATTACATTGAATTAATTTAAAATTGAAATTTAATATTTTTCTTAGTATCGCAGGTTAAATGTCACTTTTTTTAACTAAAATTCTGGTTAACTTAACCAGACATTTTTTTTTTAAATTGTTAAGCTGCCTAATCAATAAGGAGAGTCGGTTATAAATTGAACAGAAAGAATAATTCATAATAAAGATTTATTTTATATTTAATTGGTCTTTCCTAGTTATTTATAAAAGATTGGCCACAATTAAAATCTTAGATGAAAAATTATCGAATACAAACGTCGCTCTTAACGGAAGTGTTGTTCAAAAACAATAATCTAAGATTTGTATCCAGTTTCCTACAATATCTCATTGTTTAAACCGTCCAAATAACACGCAAATATGTCATCGAATATGTGATAAATCTATATAAAAGTTAGAAAAATTGTTTCATTAATTCAGTGCGAGTTTAGTTTTCTGCACACAAAGAAGTTTGATAATTCTTCTGAAAAAATGAAGATCTTTTTCATTCTTTTTGTAATATTTTGCACCTCAATGGTATGTTCTTACACGTATATTACTTTATGAAAAATATTTTTTAAATAGGTTTATTGTAATACAATTTTCACATAAATTTGTTAACCTATTATAATACTTGTATATTAAGAATACGACCGTTTTCGTGACAGGGACATATTAAGTGCGAAGCGACAATTGAAGAACTGGAGAAAAGTATTGAAATCTGTTTAGAGAAATTCAATATTACAGGTTAAAAATTTAATTTATTAATTTATTTACATTCTACTCTGGGATTATAATCTGCATCTAATAAAAAGAACTTAATTATTTTAAAAGAGGATGACTTGAAGTCGTCTGAAGTGGACGATACTTGCTTTAATAGCTGTGTAAATATTAACGTTGGAGTAGTAAGTAATATCAAGTTATAATTTTAAGGATATAATTATTTACAGATGAAATTTATAGAGATGAAATTTCACTGATTATCAGTCTAAAATTTGAACCTTTTTGGTTAAGGCTCTTAAATTTTTATATTTTCTACAAAAATTAATTTATCAATGCTGCAGATCAAGGATAAGAAGTTTGACCTGAAGAGAAATGCTGAATTCATACATCTTATTAAAAATAAAGACTATATTAAGAAAATGATTGAGGCATATGAATATTGCGCCAGTAAAAGTAAGTTTATGTTAATAATTTATTATTGGAATTATAAATTAATATTTTGTACCTAATTTCTTTAATTTTTACAGTGCCCGAATTCGAAGATGAATGTCAATTGACTATGGAAATAGAAGATTGTGTGGACATGGAAATTGGAAGTGAATCTTCTAAATCTGAGGAGGATTAAAAATATGTAATTAAATATGTAATTAGTGCCACACAGAAAATAGGAATTGGAATTTTCGATTGGGAATTTTAATTTTGTATGATGTACATAAAATATTATGTAATATTGTTGTATCTTTATGCTTTTTAAAGTAAATAAAGATAATTGTCAATAAGATTTTTCTTCTTTTTCTTTAATATAATAGTAATGTGAATAACTTTTTACTGATGAATTAAATGAATAAAAGAAAACTCTATGGTTGTCACAACCATAGAGTTTTCTCAGTGTTTGCTCCCTAATTAGATAGATGGCCTAATATTTAGATCAATATTAGATTCCCATTCAGATTATCATTATACAAATTTTTAAAAAAATTTGAGAATAAAAAAAATAATTTTTCAAGATTTTAAAAGATGATTTGCGCTGTCTCTAAAATTTTCTTATATAAACATACTTCCTATATCTATGAAAATGATCCAGTTTCCTGTTATGAACATGGATACCTAATTTCTTGCATTGTTTAAGTTTGTGAATATGAGAAAATGCAAAAGTGATCAGATATAAATTTACAAGTTGGCATGAAACTTTAACATTTGCGAAACTATTCCAGTGATATTATTTTATAGTGCAAAATTTAAAGATTTTTTCGACAATTATGAAAATCCTTCTCATATTTGCATTACTTCTGTCCATGACGGTAAAATTAACATACATACATACACAATCAATACATTACAATTATATTATTATTATTATTATTTAAATAGATGGGTCGTACAGGTACGATAAATGAACAACTGAGATTAGAAATTAGGAAAGAGGTACTTGCTTGCACTGTAGGATTTGGAATGTCGGCAGGTAAAAACAATATTTATTTTCAAAAAAGTATTTTGGTTGGAAGAATAGATAGAATTTCAAAAATAATGATACAATAATATTAACTAACTTGGAATATTTTGCTAAAATAATTATAGTTGAAGAATCGGATCTGGAGACAGTGAATTATCGCGATCCAAAATATCGATGCCTTCTATCTTGCATTTTAACCCGTCTCAATTTGGTAAGCAAGTCAAGTAAAACAATAGTAGGCAAAAAAACCTCGTTTTAATAAAATTGACATGTCAAATTCAATCCGAGAAAGTCAAATATGGAAGAATCTTTTTCTTTAAAAAATGTTACAGTTGCAAGACATGAAGCTGAATATGGAAAATCTGTCAATGATTTGCCATCAACTTTTTTCGGAAGAAAAGGCAATACGTAAAATACAAGCTTACATGGACTGCATAGAAGAAAAGAAGGGTGAGAGTTCTTAATATTATTTAATTCAAATTAATTTTTAACACAAATTGTTCTATTTTAATCAATTATGTGTGGAAAAAATTACATAAAGGACATAAATTGGAAAAGTTTTTGTTCCATTTAATTGTGTATGACACATAAAGAAACATTAATTACATGTTGTAACAAATTGATAATACTTTGTGTAATCTCTTTCGTAGAATCGAATAGCTCTATTCTTTTTTCCATATATCGCTTGTTAAACAATTGTTTAAATAATTTTAAAATATTTTTTTTTCTTGAAAAGTCTTGTATTAGTTTTTATGCTATTGCAAATAAAAATATCAATACAAACAAAAAACATTTCGATAGACCTACACGGTTTTGAACGGAGTCGATTTTGACGCAATGCATCTCAAAAAGAATCTCGAATATACTTTCATATTTTTTGTTTATTTTAAGAATATGGAATCATCATTGGTAATTAATACACACAATTTTTGTTTCAGATCAAGTATTCGAAGATGAATGCGATTACGTAAATAAACATATGCGTTGCGTAATGATTAAAGGGAATTACGTATGAAACTAAAAGACGAACGATTAAAAGTGTATTACAAAACAGATTTAAATAATATATTGTTGCAGAGAGGTGTTTTATTTAGACGTTATGTATAAATTAAGATGACAATTTTGGTATATCTTATTAAAATATCAATAAAATTAATAAATTAGTCTTTTGCTTTTATGATATAACCATTAACTGCATTTGCATGTATTAATAATACTTATTACTATACATGAAATGCATTTTCGGTCGTATAAAAACAAGTGAAACTTCTTGTTGTAAAATAAAATCTGCTTCCTCTATATGAAAAGAAGTGTATAAGAATGTATAACATGTGATAACATCTGCAACTGATGATCGCCCTCGGATTCTGAGAATCTTCATAATCAAAAGATAATTGAAGAATAATAAAAGATACTGACAATGGTGCTAGACATATACATCTCTGTAATTATGGCCAATAATTAGACCTTATGTAAAATAAAACGTATAAATACAGATTATCTCACATTTTGAATTCCTATCGTAGACTATTAAAATCTAACACTTTGCATTGTTTAAATTTACGAACAGGCGGTGATTCAAAGCTGATATAAATATGACAGCAGTCAGAAAACTGGCCAGTTTGAGGATTTCTTTAGCACTATCTATTCTTGTGAAACGGAAAAAGCAGAAGAAATGAAGAACTCAATGATTCTGTTTGGAATAATTCTCGCGGTGAGTTTTATCAATAAGATATAGAAGAATGAGAAACTGTAACTGTTGATATTTTTTAACAAAGTGTAAATATTTACTTAATCAATTAATTAGTCATTTAAGGTTTGAGATTATTAATTTTATATTATTCTAAATTATTACACAGATTGGTGTAAGTTGCCAAGGCCATAAAAATGACATGCCAGAAGAAATACAACAAAGTATAAAAATTTGTATGGCAGAACTTGAAATAACGGAGGGTGAGGATTTAAAAATAAAATTTGTAAAATATTCAATATTGTAGCAATATTTTTCAGCGATTTTTAGTAAAATTGGGGATAATGATTGGTAAAAAGGGAAAGGCTAAACATTTATTAACAATTTTTTAGAAGTGTATCAGAATTCTAGATACCCACAACTAATAAAAATTAATAACGATCAATCTACTTTTTCAGAAGAAAAAGAAGAAGCAGATCTGGAGCATAATTTTTCTTTAAACCCAAAATTCCGTTGCATGCCTGAATGTGTAATGAGAACTTCTGAAATAGTAAGCTTATAAACTTGCATAAATAATTTAGGGCCCAGTCTAAACGTACGGTCTTTTCGTAATTGACAAAGAAAAAAGGTTTAATTTTTCTTCTTAAATGAAAGGAGGTGGTAGTTTAATCAACAGAGGGGTGCATCTAATTTTGTAAGAATACTTCATATTCTGTGTTAAATTAAATGAAGATGTCGATACTTTACTAAATACCGTACATTTAGTTCAAATTATGTGAACGCTATACATAGATACTTCCATTATTTAATAAATAGTGATAATTAAGGAAATGTAACTTTTATTTTTTTTAGATAATTGACAAGGAAATTAATATAGAGAAGTTCAAATCAATTGTAAGTCAAATACATCCTGAATTGGATGAGGAAAAAATGATAACAATGAATGAAAAATGCTTGGGAGAAGGTAAGCAAAAAATGAATCGTATTTTTCAAGATCATTGACAATAATTTCGTAAAATGATTTAAAAATATAATAAATAAAATTTTTGTATTTGACTGATGTAGCTGAAGGCATAGAAGACAAATGCGACTTTGCATTGAAATTTGAGCAATGCATGATGGCTACGATTCATAAGCAATAAGAATACAAAATGAAGTACGATGACGTCAGATTGAAATACTAAAATACATACACAATTGTTTAATTTTCTGCAGTAATGTAAAATTAAAATTAAAAGAAAAAAAGTAAAGTTGTGTTTTTTCTTGTCAAACTAACTTATATTTTCTATATGTAGTGCTAAATTCAACGTTTTTCAGTGTTACAATAATGCAAGTCCTGTCTTAAAAGTTTGTTTTCAGAGAAATTATTTGAATTATTAAAATATCGTTAAGAATAAATTAAACCAACGTGATATAATATTAAATCATTATTTTTGAATCTTCATGATTGTGAGTGTAAGGTAGTAAATTACATAGCAAAGGTATTTCCTGTCATCAGGGAATATATATTTTTTAATTAGAATTAGTGGTCACTGCTTTTTATACATTAATGAAGGATATAAATATTGCTAGTTCTGCTTGCTTGTCAGTCGACAAATTGATACGGATCTGTGATAGTTATTTTTTGATGCCTGAGAAACGAATTTAAGCAATCATGAAAGTTTTATTGTTCGCGGGTGTACTCTTTCTCTTTGCAGTGGTAAGTAAAAAATGATTCCTCTCTTCTTAGCTAAAGTAATTATTGATGTAAAGATTTTCAATAATTAACTACTGATATGTTCTATTAAGCTATATGCAGAAGCGTGGCCACTTGATGATGATATAATTGAAGAATGTCATAAAGAACTTGGAATATCAGAAGGTAATCACGAATCAGTTTTCAATAATTTAGGAATTTTACATTCGCATAGCAATAATTAATAAATTATACCCAATATTTGTATTTGAAAACAAATGTTGAGCTAATTAGTTTTTCTAAATGCGGAAAGGTAACACAGATGAGAGTAAACTTCGCTGCCTGGGTTTATGCGTTTTAAAGAAAAAAGGAATTGTAAGTATGGTTTAAAAAAAATATAAAATTTTTTTATGCATACTATACATTTTTACACCATTTATTGTGGAATAAATTAAACATCGAAACTCAACTTCCAGCTCGAATCAGATGGAAAAGTTCACATGGGCATGCTAAAGGAAAATATACCAGCAACTATTAAAAAGGAACAAGTAGATGAATTTTTGAAGAAAACACTAGACTGCATAGATGAATGTTAGTGATTAAATAAAAATAAATTAGATTTATATTTTCTTGTGACACATAGATATTTCATTTCATATTTATTCTTTTTAACTATTTTAGTTAAGATCATTGAGGACCAATGCAACTTCGTCAACGCTGTTATAAAATGTTCCAATGTTCATCTAATGTAAGGAGAGGACTAAAAAATATATGGAAGATGTGTTGAAACCAATTTTTTAAAAATATATCATAATATTTAGAAAAAAATTCACTTGTATAACTTTGAATATTACTTGTGTAGAATTAGATTATAGTATTAGAATTCAGATTGCACTGAAATAAAAGCAACTTGAGAGAAAGTGTGGAAATAATTTTATAATTATAATTTAACATAAAACTGTTTTAACTAAGTCATTTTTTCATAATGAACCCGCTAGGTTAAGTGATAGGGTTCTGAAAAAAGTGAATATTACATGGCCATAATAAAAAGTAGGTACGTAATTAAATTTATTGCTCTTGCAAATTGAATGTCTAACTTCCGCTTTTTTATTTTGGTGAATCATAAGGTGCTAATTGCATTTTAGAGTTTTCAATGTTAAAAAATGTTGTGAGATAACTAAATATATTATACAATAGATATAAAATATCATAACAGTCTCTTCTTTTTTATAATACCCATTTTTCCCAGCAACATATACTCATTTGATTGGAAAATATGCTTTTGTGAAAATTATACTTAGAAAATGCATCATATTCATTATAATTACATTATATAAACGAAGTTGTAGTATCACAAAGAAAAAGATAATTATTATGATGATCATTGTTTATTAAGCATTTATGTGTATAAATTATACGTTTTTAGAGTTTTTGTGGTAAAATAATTTATCCATTCTTACATAAATAGTCATAAAAATAATTTTGTTGATTTTTCTCCTGGAATTATTCAACTATAAAAAAAAAGTCACTAGATGAAACAAAGACTTCGGAAGATACAAATACCAGAGTAAATAGATAAACAGCTTAGTTGGAAAAGAGCTTTACTTCTGATTGCTTATAAATATTATTTAAGAAAGCAAGATGAGAATGATTATTTTTTGGATTGGAGTGCTCCTCATTGCTTTGGCAAGTGTTAATCAAACATTTTCTGTATTCTGTTCATCTCCCTGAATTTAAGTGACTAAAAATTATAAGATTATTTTGATAGCTTTAATAATAATTGGATTTATTTTCATAATTAGACGATTGTAAATTGTGATGATGAAGTCAACACAATCAAGCAGGAATTACGGAAGTTTGCTGGAGAATGTTTCAAACAACTGAATATAACTAAAGGCCAGTGTTTTATACTTTAATTTATAAAAAATGTCTAAAAGGAAATGAAAAATATTTCCGTTTTTTCTATATTTAACATTTTTAAGTATTGTCTTTTACAGAAGATGAACAGATATTTAAGACCGATAAAGAGTTCGAATTATTAAAACTGCGCTGTTTTTCATCATGTTTTATGAAAAAATCTGGGGAGGTAAGAAAATCAACATTAAAATTATTACACGTACTCTTAATGTCTTTCCATGAAAGTAAACATATGTATCTATTTTAGATTGGTGAAGATGAGAAGCCCAATTTAGAAAAAATATCAGAAATTGAATATACTCTGCATCCAAAAAGAGCTCAGCAAGTCATGGAAGTAGTTTCACAATGTCTTGAGGAAGGTATGTGGCGGAATAAATTTTCCATAAGCTTGGTTATTATTTAGTTAAATAAATATTTTTAATTATTAATTAATAATATTAATTTTGGCCTATCTGTTCCAGTTAAAAGTGTCACAGATAAGTGTGACTTTGCGAATGAGTACGATGATTGTGTAGATAAAAAAACAAAGGAAATATTCAAGCACGATAGAATACCTTAAGGCAGAACAAGTGAACAACTAACAATTAAAAATAATAAATATACATAATAAATTACCAACAACTCGTATGGAAACCAGAAATAATTTATGTTAAAAAGTAAGAAACCATCTTCTTTTTTGCTCCCATCCCCCCCATCATATGTTACTTAACTATTCAGACGTAATTATTTAACACAGGAAGACTTTTGTAAAAAATAAAATTACGTGGATCGAAAAAGGTCGCTCCGCAGGTATTAAAAATGTCTGTAAAAATTATATTTGGACAGCTATATGAATAGAAAACCTTACAGAGCGTTACGTATTGTTTGAGATCTTAATTTCTTTTCAATCTACAAATTCATTTAATTTCTGGCAATTTTGACTATTGTAACATATTGTTATTTTTGCTTCCTCGCGGTTGAAAATTTGTTTTCATAAATATTGAACAATATATTTTGCAAAGTCATGTTAATTTTGATCATTAAATAAAATGTAGTTTGTGACAATTATATGAGTCTAACATCCTGTAATCCTTGTATTGAAGTTTATGCATAAAGAGAAACACAAGCTTAGATTTTATCTTCGACATGTTGTATAAATATAGAAGTAGATTTGTCATCATGTCAGTTTAAGCGCGAATGCGTATCTTTCTGGTTGTGAATTTTTTTTATCCAGACGACTCATGAAATCCTTCGGAATAATCGCTGCACTGCTGCTTGTTGCAGTGGTAAGTTTAAATAATTTAGCAATTTTATCATATTAAAGATTTGATTAAACATAAAATATTCACTGATTTGATTCAATAGGTGGGCATAAATGGAAAGCCTGATAGAAATCCTCTTCCTCAAGTGACGGAGCAAAAGAAGAAAGATATAGATGAGTGTAGAACAGAACTTGGACTAACAGATGGTACACATTGTTAATAACTAAAGTAAAAAGATATACATGTATAAGCTCCTAAAACTAACCAATAAATAATATTTTTAAAATTGCAACTGCTATTCAAACGAATGGAAATTTCCACACCTATATTTAGTTGATAATGTTGAATTTTGATTTCATTAGTATATTTTTAATTTTCTATACTAACTGAAACGAAAGTCTTTTTTCAGAGGAAGTAAGCAAATTATTCAGGAATCGTTACGATGGCGAAAAGGAAAATATGAATTGCATATATCCTTGCTTGATGAAGAAAGACGGCTTTGTAAGTTGAGGAATTAATGTAATATGCGAAAAAAAAACAATTTTTCAAAGAAAAATATAAAAATATTTGCTTTTTTAGCTAGAGGAAAATAAAAAGCTTAACATTGAAAAAATGGTAGAGGCCGCTGTACAGATGTTTGAAGCTGAACCAGTCAAAGCAAAAGAAATCATCGAAGAATGTGCAGAGAAAGGTATAATAAACAATTTTTGTATCTATTCAAATTGCAGAAAAATTCTTTCATTTATAGTAAATTTCATTTGAATGTTTCAGCGGAAGACACAGAGGATGAATGTGATTTTGCTGAGCAAGTCCACAAATGCATACATAGAGAGATGCGGCGTGAATTCAAACGACATGGGCGATCACCCAAAGGCCCACATGGACCCAAGTCAGAGGAAATGAGGAAGAAATTTGAAGAATGTAGAGAAGAACTTGGAATAACAGAGGGTATGTATTTAAAATTTTATTACATTAAAAATAAGGCAATAATTAAAGTAAATGTTTAGGATAATCTCAGAAAAATAAATCTGCACTTTATGACTAGCTTATACTATGAGAATATAAAAAATTCACCAATAATTTTGCTTATTATAATTTTCTCTGTATAAAAATATATAAATAATTTTTTCAGAAGAAGAAAAAGAAATGCATAGGAGGGATGAGCCTGACGAGAAGATGCGTTGTATGCCAGCATGCTTAATGAAAAAAGATGGTTTCGTAAGTTGAAAAATGAGTTTTTAATATTTAAGAAATTCATGAATTCAGTTTACAAAAATATTGGAAAATGATAGTCAAGAGTGAAAGGCAGTAATTGTGTTCTATTTGTAGCTGGGGGCAGACAGAAAAATTAACATAGAAAAGATGCTCGAAGTACATATGCAAAGGCATCCTAATCGCAGCACAGAAGGAACGGAGGAGATTTTTGAAAAGTGTGCAAAAGAAGGTAACACAGGCAAATGATCGTATTATCTAAATTAGGTAAAACTGATTCTAATAATTTAACATTTAATTGAAATATTCTAGCGGAAAATGAAGCAAAAGATGAATGTGATGTTGCTCGAAACTTCTTTCACTGTCAGCATATGAACAAACCTAGAAGACCTCATAATTAATACAAGGAAGAATAATTATTAAGTATTGAACAAGGAATTGATATAATTTAAAATAAAGAAAGGTGTCACACAATTGTGCAAATTCTATTAATATTAAATATATAACTGCAATTACATTTTTTGAGTTCGTCATCATTTTCCTTTTTAAAATTGGGCTGAAGTTTCAGACGTCTACTAAAAAAATGATTCTATTTACAATCATTTGTTTATTGCAATAGAAAGCATGGGAAATGTTTTTGTAAACAATAGTTTTAGTTGAAGAAAAATCTTCGATCAGAAAACGTAAGTAAGTTTACATAAGGTATGTAGAAGAAAAATAATGTATGGAAATACAAGTATCGAGTAGAGGGTCGAAACTTCAAGATGAAGTTTATGATTAAACAAACAATTTAAAGGTCTTACGGTTTGTTGTTAACTGTTTAAAGTAAAATTTCTATTTAAGAGTATGAAGTACCGACGATAACGAATAATGAAAAATATATTCATCCCCATATCTCGTGAGGAACTCACCCCATTCACCCCTAAAAATTTTTTAAATTCATTCACAAAAATAGTTTTCGTAATTCGTTATATCCTTAGGAACTTCAGAGTTATTTCAATTTTTACATCTAAAGTTATCAACACTATAATGCGATACATTATTTAGTGGCATTCAGTATAGAACTTTAAATTTTTTTCCAAACATTTTTGAAGTAGAAATTCCAAATAGAAATTAAATATGCAAACTTATTCCAAATGTACAAGAACATAACATCATGGAGTTGTCTGCAAAGCAACAAAGCTTCATAGAAAGGAGAATTAGTTTGAGATACAAACTAGCAAGTCGTGGTTTTCCGTTTGACCCGACGTTATGTTTATGGATAAGAGGTTCTACAAGTTGAGTAGATACCTAATGAATTTTCTTACTGTTACAGTTAATTGCAGTTTAACGGGTTTCACAAGTTCCGTAAGAAGTGTTACAAGTTTATAAGTTTATACAATACAATTCACTAAACAAAACTATGGATATATTGCCTAGAAACTTTGTTAAGAAACAAATTGTAATGGTGCTTTATCTCAACGTTAGAACTTTCATGTCAACTTTATCTGAATTTAATGATTAGATCCTAAAATTCTGATGTTGAACTTGAAAAATTCAGAAATATTTTTACTGAATTTAAGCTCATTTCTGAACTTAAGGTCAAACAAATTTTAAGGTTTGATTATGGTATCACTGAAAAAATAAGTATATTAGAGCCATTTACCTTCGCCTGTGATATACGCCCTTGCTACTTTTCTTGTTGGAGGTACTATTCTGTTTGTTGAGATAATCTGAGTAAAGTACTAGCGCCAACAAGAAAAATGGTTACCCAAACCAATAAAATGGCAACGAGGTATATTACAAACCAAAGTAGTTAGCCCAAGTACCTACTATTTTCACAGTGTACTCGTTTGAATAGACTTGCAATTAACATTGTCATGATTGGTTAATTATGCACAGAATTCACGTAAATTGTTGTTTTGAAAATTAAATCACTTGCAAAATTTTACATAACTCTTATGGAAGATAACTGACAATTAGGAATTGACAATTCATCTTCCTGTTTATCCGAAAACATTGATGAATATTGTTCTTCTGCATATTATTATTATTACATTAAAATATATTTAACACAAAGAGTCGACAATCAATTTGTACTTTTTTTACTCGATTTTTCTTTAAAAACATTTTTTCTAATTATAATAATTAATGTGAATCAAAACATGTTTCGTGCTATGTATTTCAGAAAAAAAGTTCCCATGAAAATCTAAAACAAAGAAAAAAATTTCACTTGCATTCAGCTTTCAGTGAAAGTTGGTTCTGTCGTACCATATTTACTTTTTAATCCTGCACAAATGAACTCCTTAATGATGATGAAAAAAAAAATTAAACATCAATAAACTCAAGCTTTTTAATTATTTTTATTACCTTTTGTGGACATTTATAAGAAATTCGTTTGTGACTCTATTCGGTGGTTGAAACTCCATGACTGATGTTAAGAGACTCATAAAAACTCACAGATGTAAAAATCGACTGATTTGACTAGTAGTTGTTTAATATGGAGCTGTAGCTGAAACGATCCTATAATTAGATAATTACATGTAATTTGAAATCGTTGGTCCTTGCTTACAATTTAATTGCCAAAGTTTTGTGTAATTCAAGACAATTGGGTTCATGTAAGCTATGAAGGATTATTAACACTGACCTTCGAGAAGCTATTTATATAGTTATTTTCCAATTTACCAACCAAAATTGTGAAGCTTGGTTAATAACTATCTTGACTACAAAAATGTTGTCCAGATGCTTTATAAGGCTTTGATAAGATAGGAACTCTCCTAGTTGTTTCTTTAACGATTGAACATATTTTGAACATGATGTACTCACGACTGTATGTCCTTTTAACCGTTATTACCCTTTGCATCATAAAAAAGGCAGAATGTGTTAGTCAAACTTCAATTACAGAATTATACTATTTAAAATTACACTTTTAGTGTTTAAAGTTAATTACAATTTACTTTTAGGCCATGAGTCAGGACCAAGTTGATAATATGGCAAAGGGGATGCGTAAGTCGTGTTTAACGAAAGTGCCAGAAGTAGATGTGGGTAAGTTCAAGTCAAGCAATTTTAATTTAATTTTAGAATTAAGTCAATCAAAGCAAGATTCAGAATTAATAATTTTCCATGTACTAACTTGAAAATATTGTAATTCGGCGATTGTATTGTAATAGTTCAAAGATAATATACATTTTTTTTACCATTTCCCAGCATTGGTTGACGGAATAAGAAAGGGTGAATTTCCTGAAGATCCGAATCTAAAATGTTATATGAGATGTATTTTGAAAATGACAAAGGGGGTAAGCATGTCAATAAATGATGAGTTAAATATAATCACTTGAAGTTAGATTAATTTAATTTTTATGGCGGTTTTATAGATCAAGAATGGAAAAATTGAATCTAATATGTTAATAGCACAAATGAGAGTATTACCAGCAAATTCTGATAGATTGATTGAAGGCGTGACAAAATGCTCAGCTGAGGGTATGTAAACATAATTTGCTATTTATAAATTCGACAATTTTGGCAACATATGTTAGAAAAAAAGTAACAAATAAATTAACATTTTGTTTAGTTGCGGCGGGCGAGGAATGTGAAGTTTCCTACCAGTACACTAAATGTCAATATGAATTCGATCCATCAGTATTCTTTTTCCCCTGAGAGGAATAATTGACATTTTCCAGCATGAACATTAGTGTATTATAATTGTGTTTAAAATTATATGCATAGGTTGAAATTGAATATATTGTTTTACAATAAACATTAGTTTTTTTCTAATTCAGATCTAGAGAGCAAAAATGCTTTTTAGTGTTTTGGAACTTTATATATGCATTATAGTGTTATATATTGTAAAGCCTGTTCTCAAGTTTACACATAAACTACAGCTAATAAACCGAACTGCCATAAAGAGCTTGGGATAATTTTCAAACTCTGACGACATTCGCACCACACAATTTTGGCCATAATAATTTGCGGGTGAAACGATTACGGCTGACCATAAAATTAAGACCGTGTTAAAGGCACCCAAGGGAAAGAGTCCCCTCCAATTTTGACTCTCAAGAAATGTCTGGTATGGACTTGCTTATTATTTACTACTCTAAACCGAGAAGCCTTTATCTAGAAATTCATTTAAAACAAAAAACGAAAACAATCTGCATCAAAGATAAAAAGTTGCATTTTAGTAAATAAGTTAATATTAAAAATAAGCGTTTTTCAAAAATTAGTAGCCTGAAATAATTCTAATCCTCTGGAGAAATAATTTTTTTTAAAGGTATTTTCTAATGCATCACATTTTTAATTATCCCTCGGTTTGAAGTTACGAGGAATATACTATAGATGTGAAGGTTCATGCCCTGTCTGTGTCTCTCTCAATCGATTTTAGGCGCATGGACCACTAGAGACACGGACCTTTCCAAGCGCAGAATTATTATCCCAAACGAAAATAAAAAGTGCACCGGCTCATGCAATTCAAGTAAACTAGATTCAAAAGATTTCCGGAAAATATTCTATGCATATTGCATGAGTTATGTTTCCGCAATATTAAAGAACTGGTTTCAGAAACACAAATTAATTTTGATAGATTCCTACAAATTTCGAGAAAAAGCAAGAGAAAAAGTTGTAAAAAAGTGTTGATTGAAATTAAAAGGAGTCTCAGTTAAATAAATAAACCAAGAATTTTATTGTTAATCATCTTTTACTGCATTTGTAATTGCCTTTTTTGCAATTTCTGGAAAACAAATTTTCTTGCTATTAATATTCTATAGTCACATCCTTTACTTTGGCGTTTAAAATTGCAATTTACTTTGGTTCTGTTTTGGTGGCCACTTACTTTTATTGGCAGACTTTTTATCGTTTTATTATATCTTGCAATTTTGCTCGACTATGCCACTTTTATAGAGTTATGTTTAAGGGAGTTGGTAGTAAAATATATGATCTTAGTTGTATCCAACAAATTAAAATCGTATTATTGAGCACTTTATTTGATTTATTGGATAAAAAACACACATTCTGGAATTCTTCAGTAACTTTTCTACTGAAAGATTAATGCAATAAAATATTGTGATAATTTTTATGTGATATTATCACAATGAGTAAAGATAATCTTTGAATACCAAACTTCTTTCTGATCACGATTCCTGTATTATGAGTACAACCGGATTCCGGATAAAGAACGCAATAAAAGAAATTCCATCGTATCATCCCCTTTTACTTAACACAAGCTATGTCTATCTCCACCCTCATTGTGTCTGCTTTCTGAAAAAGCCATTGTTTCTTCCAGTATACAATTCTTGTACACTTGACGTCCCTATGTTTTGTCTCGATTGCAACGGAAAACTTTGGAAAGCAGACGTCTTTACAGTCCCCATGGAATCTATAGAAGACCAACCGCCTTGCACAGTTTCAAAACTGCTTCCTTTCAATGAAAAACAGGGCTGCGATTCTTTTAAAGTACACAGGTAATCGCGTTTATCCTTCATTCGATACTTTCAAAGATACTCAGGAATGAAAATCAAATTTTAATACAAATTTTCCAGCTTCTATTTCCTGTATAGAAACTATTATTTTTAAAGTTATTTCAAATTGGAAGTCTGAGTTTGATTTTTCTTTCATATCTTGTATAATATTAGATGAGACGTTGTTACGCCACTGAAATCAGAAAATAAATCTATTTTATCAAAAATATTAGGTTTCTACGCATAACATTCCGCCTCCGCACAACTTTTGACCGCGGCTCATCCACCTATGTGAATCTCATCTGGTCATATAATTTAAAAAGCTGAGGGAAACCGCTTACAAAGTATACGGATTTATTTGAAGTAGCAAGAGTTTGTTCATCGCACACCAAATATGTGAAATGTGCGTAGGTTCCTTTTTTCCTCGCACCCACACATGGGAACGGGTTTCGCGAAATATGTACACTATGAGAATTTTATAGTCCATTCACCACCGCGATTTTGCACGCTCGAATTTGTTCATCAAATTAGTATGTGTATATTTTAAACGATTTCATGGATTTAAAATTACATAACATTGGAGGAACTGATGTCTTCTTTTATAGCTTGCATGAATGGTGAGGATTAGATAGTATTTAAATCTGAAATCTTTAGGATTAAGAGAATAAAAACATGTTTTGATAAGGGATTTAAAATCAATTATACATTCTTAATTAAAACCAGCTCTAAAATAAATATTTCTTGTGTCGTGATAATTGTTTTACTTTCATGATTTCTTATATGATGATATGCTTTTATATATTAAAGTAATAATTTATCTTCTATTTCTAGAACCGTGTTAAAAGGCAGTTATAAAAAGACTTCTCATAACTTTTACGCTTGCGTACTTTGAACAAGTTGTCAACACCTTAATCACTCGCGCATGATGTTAAATTCTCGTTTTTATTGAGTTTCAAGTCGAAAATTCTATGAATTTCTTACAAAAAAGATCGTGTGAAAGGGGTGCAGAAAGTAGGCAATTATAACTCTTCTAAAATTTACTATACTTGCCATCGACTCATCTTCAGCCTTTGATTCTTCTCTGGCTCGTACAGCAAACTTCACACTCGTTTTGAATTGTCTACTTTCCTCACTTGTTGCACAATATACATTCTTGGATAATGAGACTTAAACGTAAAATATGATTGGCGTCATCTCAATACGTGTAAACTAGTTCCTTAATTCATAGACTGAAAACTACTGCATGAAGAGTCAACATACAAAGTTTCACTTTAGAATTGAATAACAGATTTATTAAACCACTAAAATGAGTATAAGTTAAACTGTAGTTGATTCACGTAGACATGTTGAGTGCATTTGAGTAGATAACAAAGACTTTTCTTAATGTTGCCTTCAAAGAACTTGCACCATGCTATAGAATGACTCAATTCGCGGAATTTACTCTGACGTTGAATGTATTTTAATTCAACACGATCCTGCACTTTACCATGCTTGCTGCAGTTCTAAACTACATCCGTGACATTTTCTTTTCAACTTTTACAATCTATGTGTCCGTTGCCTTAAGTATTCCTAGAACACGTTAAAACCTAAAAAGTAAATCTTAAAAGATATAAATTATTGTTAGGATTAACAATTATCATTATTTACAATATTGGTAATACTTACAATTTTTAGATACAAAGAAATTCACCAATTTTGAATGCGAAAGTTTTACACCGCATAAAGTTTGTCATGGAAAGATCTTTTTTTGTTGTTGTAATTAATAGATAATAGATTCATAAGTTGTGGTTCTAAACTCTGTAATCACTGGACGTATAATTACGCATGAATAACAAAAACAACGGGAACAAAAGAGTATTTTACCTTGATCAAATTTCTTGGAATACACTGAATCGCCTTAAAAACGGATCATAAACTATCACTCTTCTTAGACAGAAGTTTTAATGTAAAAATCATTTTTCGTTGTACATTTTTATTTTGAAAACACACACAGAAACCCGTAAAACGTGTCACATCACCTGTTGCACGAGAAATCCACCACGAGATCGCGAGGGAAACTGAAACATATCATACATATCATCCATTTACTAGCGACATCTCTTTCCTGGAACTATCTCCATGCACAGTATTTTCTTATCGCGAACTTGTTGGTAATATAGTACAAGAGAAAATATCGCTTTCTTCTATTTGTACAAGAAGAAATTATAAATATACTGTAACAATATATAAGTGTATAATTTAACAAATGTTTCACTAATTTATTTTATGTATCGGTGGCAGATAAGAGAACAACAAGAGAAAACACAGATTCAAATTTTAAGGATCTATTATACCGACAATTGGTATTTGGTATTGTTATTTTCCGGAAAAAATCAAAATCTTTTGGACAGGGTAAAAATAATATATAAATACAGGTTAGAAATTCCTACAGTGCAGAAATGAAAAGAAGTTTACAAAAATAAGAAGACGATCTCTTAATGTTATCATCACTTTATAAGTATGAACAAACATAAACAACATTTACAATATAATATAATATATAATATACAGTAGATTATTTTTAAGTACACGATATTGCTGGTAACTTATTTGGTTGACACGATTCTCTCTTCTTTGGACACGTTACTTCGTATTGTCTGTTCTTGATATCGAGAGCACTGGCAGTTTACAATCTGTACTTACTTTCAATAAAATTGTATATATTTCCCTACAATACACTAAGTCTCAACGCTATATTTCGTTTATACATAAAAATCCTAAAAAAGAAATGATGTACAAAATGAACAACAAGCGTTGTACAAAATGCAATTAGGCTTTACGAAAGTCGTTTGATATTTATGATCCCACTTATTTGTCATATTCTCTATATGAGATTTTAAGCAGGATTTTTTATTCGTTATAGTTTCTTGGAACTCGATCGTTTGTGCGATTAACGTAAGTATAGTTTCCCAGAGATTATTTTCAGTCGTTTCAGTTGCCTTTTGAAGACGTTTCTGTGCGTTAAATCGCGTTTAAATGCGAAACAAAAAGGCTTTCAAATTTACGCTGATATTTCAGTGGCAGCGCATTTTTCGAACATTGCATCAAGAACTTGAGAGAACTTGAGATGTCTCTCTTCCGGGGATACTGTAGCCCCTCTACTACCCCATAAAAATTTTATATGAAATTCAGTACGAAAAGCGTCTGTGAGAAGTTCGTCACTTCTACAACCCTCTAAGGCGATTTCGGCATTTCTTCGAAAAAGAGGGAGGTTTTCTGTTAATTTTCGGGAAGATTCGAGATGAGCCCAGACAATCGAGAGACCGCAGTCTGAAGCTGAATTTTCCCATGGTGCAAGGATTGCTGCCGCTACACCAGAAGGTGATACAGTACCTGTAAATAAACAATATTGTTTTTAATTTAGTCAGATAAAATCCTAAAACTAGTGTTATCTATCTATCAGAATTACCTAAAACATCCTCAAGTCCACGTTCCCCCAACAGAGCAATTGGCAGCAAATGTGGTAAAGTAGTATTCGGAGCCTGTGGATTCGTACACTCATTCATAGCCCTTAGAGTGGGCCTAAGTTTCGCCTCAAAACTAAAAGCCTCATCAGTATACTTCTGTCTCAAAAGATGCCAAGTATTTGCTAGTTTCTGGATTTGGGGTAGGCATAGGCCTAACATGACACCACAAAATCCATACAAATTTCCCAAAGCAGTTTTGGTATCAATGGCCACCTTGATCCATTTGCTGATAGTAGCGGCCCTTTCAATAGCGTTGGCTCCAGCCAAGACAGTCACAGCCACCAATAACTTCATGCATTCCGATCTCTCGATTAGATCTAACCTTGCCTGTCGTCCATGTTGCAAGGTGACTAATTCCAGTCCACTTAGACCTCCTCGATTTCCCATTCCAGGGTTCAACGCTATCTCAAGGTCAATTCTTGTGAGGTGCGTGGCGAGGACCCTTGGCGCGGAGTCATGCAGCATTCCAGAAACGCCTCTGAGTGCCGTGGGGTCCAGAGGTCGATGCTCACCGGCTGGCAGCAACAGAGTCGTGAAACCCTCGAGGTCAAGTACTGTTGCTATTTCCAGAGAAGGCGCCGCTACGACGAGTTGCTCTTCAGTGGAGAGTTCGTACTCGCTCGAGTTCCCATTCGCTCCTTCGTTCAGATTATAATGACTTCGTATCACGACTCCCTTTATTGGCACAGAGGATGTATTATTTCCAGAATTGTTTGTCTCAAATTCACTGTCTCCAGAACCGTTACCACTATCACTGCCAGATGCTTGATATCCTTGATGATGGTGGTGATAATGGTGATGGTGGTGGTGATGATGCTGATGATTTGGTGTGTAGGGAACTCGCGGTGGCTTCGGAGGTGGGGTGGGTCCTTGGTGATTTTGATTAAGTTGGGTTTGCTGATGATTTTGTTGTTTCTGCTGATAGGGTTGCTGCTGATGCTGTTGGAGCTGCGAATGTTGTTGTTGATGTTGTGGAGGAAGTTGCAGAGAAGGGTCAGAAATCACCCTGGTGATTTTTTGTCGCCCCAGCGAGAGGGAGCAGGAAGGTGGTTGGTTCTGAATCTGAGGTATTCGAGGTAGCGTACTTGATTGTATTGGTAGAGTGCACGGGGGATTGGGATGGTCTAGAGAGTGTTGTTGAGGTGTTAAAGAATGGCTGCGCTGCTGTTTTCTGGGCAGTCGTGGCGGAGAACCAGTTGAGAGGGAGGAGGAGGAAGGACTAGAACAATGGTTATTTCCAGGAATAGCGCAAGTTATAGGCACTGATCTTGGTCTTGGATTCACTATCCTGGCCCCACTTGCTTGGCTTATTGGTCTACCGCTGCCAACGTAAAAGGTAATTAAGTCGGCAACAGTATCGAAGGCCTCATCCTCGAATTGATATTGGGCTCTCTCGTATACCGTTTCGGGCTGAAGGACGACCTGCAAAAAGAAGGTTTTTAAAAAAGATAAAATAATGTATATTTTATCATTTGTGTAGAAAAGATTTAAGTCATACTTTGTTAATAACGAAATGAAGAGCTTGGCCCTTGCACCGAACTGTTAAAACGTAGTTGCCTGGCTGAGATGCACAGTCTCGAACTAAAAAGTCACCCTCGTTAGGTACTTCAGCTTCAACCCCTTTGCGACCTCCACGAAGTGTGCTGCCATGGTACCAAGCATGAGAGCGCAAATCTCGGGGATCCAACAACCGAAGTTCCCTTTCCAAGAGTTTACGCAATGCTTCCTCGGATTGCTCCTGAAATTAAATTCATACTTTATTAGTTGTTTCAAAAATAATATCTATGTCAAAGTATAGATCTCTAATAACTGTACCAAGTATTCTTTTGATATATTCAAGTATTTTCTAATACTACAATACTACAATGGCAAAATAATATAAGGTAATTTTTTGCAATTTTGTTTAATAAACTGAAATAAGATTCTTGGCTTTTCAGAGAATTAATTTTATTGAGTGAAAGCAGAACGGTCTCATAAAAGCCTATCAAAGATACGCGTGTCTATATAGCTGTTATCGAGCTGGACCAACATAAGACACTTAAATGGTTATTATATCAGTCAGTGATGAGAGAACGTGCTAAAAGATTGGCTCAATGAGAGTAGCCTTGACTGATGAATTGCACGAATCAAAACACTGTCAACATTCTTGCATTCAACAACCGTAAAACTGGGAATGTTTTTTGAATCGAAACTGCGTGAGTCCTTTGTGCCGAATGGCAGAAGTTTATATCCTGGACTTGGGGGGAAATGAGAGGGGTTCGTGCTGCAAACCCACTTCTGGTATGAGTCACGTGCGTCCCTAACACTTGCAGTTTTACGAAACCACAAGTGGAATGTGTTCTTTGATCACTACAAAGCAAAAACCTACTAAAAGATAACAGTGAATTAACTGAAATAAGGTCAGTTTTAGGTGATATCAAGTATGTAGAGTTTGACAGTTAAAGTCTTCCAAGTTGAATTACTTGAATTTCTATTATTTCTTAAAAATAATTTAAAGAATTCAAAATTTAATATAGCTAGAATATTAAACTAAGATTCTTGTAAGAGAATCGCTTGCTGAGATGGGAAATCTTGTAAGTTAGATTGAAGGGCCCTCATTTTATTATGACTGGATAATAAGATCACGAGTGCTACTCTTAATTACCATGAAGGCCCTCAAGTGTCTCGTGCTTTTTTTATTGAATAAATCAAGAGCAGTCTCTATCTTCCCTGAACTTATAACATCACTGATTGATTAAAGATCTTCCACGCCCACCAGGATCTTCGGCTATGTCTACGGTATAATTATTGCCAAGTTTATTTTCTTTCTTAGAGCCGGAAGCTGGCATTACGAACACCCAGGAAAGATGGTAGAATCCATTCGTGAGATCGTAAAGTGTAGACTCATAAAGAATCTGACACCCTAAGGTCAAGTAAATCCACATATTTCGTACATTACTTTCTCCTGAAGATACATTTATAATATCTCCCATTACAGTTCATCTAATTGGTTACCTCTACATAAGAATTCATTAAAAATCTGCTTTAACAATTAAAGAACACTAATGTCAACAACTTCATGCTCTTAATTTCAATGTAAAATTACTGAATAAAATGGATCGCACTAATATTTTTTTTTCTTTTAAGCCTAAATGAAGTAGAATTTTGGTCTTATGAAAAAAGATTACCATTTTGGAGTTGTTGTTTTCCTCAGGCCTTTTTGGCAAGGGTCTTGATCGAAAAAGGCATGCGTCGCGCCCCTCTATTTTTTCTTGCTCCTTTACCTTCTGGTCCTTCTCCTCCTCCTTCTTGTTCTCCGCCCCGGTGATTCTACGAGTACAAAATAGTATCACCGGTACCACACTGCACACTCATCATGAGTTATTTAAAAATGATCAGTGCTTATGAATGGATTAAACTTAAACTGGTAGTTTTGTGTGACTCTACGCCCTATCTAAAAAAAACCGCGGAGGATAGGGGTAATACCACGGCTCTCTCCGAGCGCGCGCGCCCTACTGAACCATGTTCATATTCCATGAGCCCTCCACTATCAGGGACGTAATAATCTGAGGCGTGAAACGTTCTCAGCGATTATTAAAAAAATCCTATTAAAAACCGAAAATTTAATTATATTCTTGACCACTGAGGCAAATAAATAGTATAAGTTAAATATATTATGTTACTTAGATGAGAATAGAAGATTTACGAAGCGTGTAACGTAAATTTATTAGGGGTGAACTTAAAATTAATTTTTTACAATAAATATTTTTCACTAACTCGTGTTCATTCCTTGAGACTATAAGAGTAATTAAACTTGTGCGGAGACCTCTTTTTTTGGTGATTTCGTTACATCACTGTGTCTAGGAGTCCGTCTTTGTTACTCTCACTCTGGTACTACACGCTTGCGTCAACTTGCCGGTTCTTTTTTGGGACTTTTAAACGATCACTCATCGTGCGGTGAACTCGAGACGTATATTGTATGTTAGTCACGGTGAGATACCTCTTTTATGGTCGATTTCGAATTTATATAGTGGTATTATGTTTTCTTGACACTTTTACCCTGATCAACGTCGGTGTAAGTAGAGAGAAACTTATTGATCTCTGTGAGAGGGAATACATTTATGGGGGATGATGGGGGTTGGCGCGCTTGCGTATCGTGACCTACGTTCGATAAGGGAGTAAGATGCACGCGCGTACACGTGCACTTTTTATTTCGTTTTGCCGGCCGGTTCTGACAGACCCTTTAGATGCTTTAGACTTGAATGAAAGGCTTTTCAATGCCTATTCATATACGTAATATTGCTAGTTTGAAGGGAACACCACAAGAGCCACCCGCGAAAACTCAGTGAGAAAGATTGTTATTTTTATAAAGGCAGATAAAATTTATTGCAAAAAATATGAACATATAAAGATAATTTATCAATGTGAATTATTAAGAAATTATTTTACAATATCTATTGAAATAGTACTGATTCGCTTACTAATTGATTTAGATTAATCTTACTAAATGATATTTCGATATTTCAAATTAGGCAGATTCTACTCTTTGAGTCACAGAATCTCTCGATGACAAAATATGTTGTTTTTTTACAGAAAATTAGTCGATATATATATTTTTGCCAAGAGAATTTTGTTTTCTCTGTACTACAAGACGTAATATATGAATAAAAAAAATTTTGTAGAACTTTTTTAACTATGCAAAGTACACGGAAAAAAGCATGTTCGAGTAATTGTCAGTAATTACCATTTTTTTGCGTAAACCGATATAAATATTAAAGTCTACTATTTTTATTTTGAATTTTTGCTACTTTCTAAGGATTACACTATGCAAATCATAATTCTAAGCGAATAAAATAGCTGAAAATACCATTTACATAAAGTAATGAATTTCTCAAGTAATAAAAACTACTTTTTTTGGCGGTGTTTACTAAACGGAATAGCAAAAATCACAGTGAAAAAAAATAGTAACACTTGCTTTCTTTTATTGTTAGAAATTACAATTTTTAGAGGTATTTTCATCTTAATATCCTGAGAAAAGATACCATTTGAAGATAGTACTCTACAGCATTATGTAAATAGTAAGAGTTAACTCTAAAACGAAACAAAAAGTACCATTTAGAAATAGAAATATATTCTAAAACATGGATAAGACGTATTTATTACCATTTGACATAGCAATAAACGAAATTTTGATTATTCATAACTCTTGAAAAAACGTAGAGGTAAAATTTACCATTTGATTTGAAATGGTAAATTCGACCACCGGAAAAGTTGATTTGTACAAATAAACTAAGAAAGTTTTGTAATTCGTAATAATTTGTGATTTTAAGTTAATTAAGTTTAAGAAAGTGTTAGAAGTAAAATAAGACAAAGTACCTGCGGCATTCGTTTATATATTGTATTTAAAAAATAAAGTTTAAAGAGTTTAACATATATAAATGTTATATTATGTTTTCCTTATTCTTTAAATATAACTATAGGATTAAGTTTCACATATAATTTCATTAAAATTGTAATTTAAATCATGTGAAGTTGGAGAAAGTCCCCTCTTTACGTGTGCAGAATTTTAGTAAAGGAAACCTGCTAATGATTGATTAAAATAATTGTAGATAGAATATGATGCCTTCGGTACGCCAAAAATATAAACATTTTGAAAATAAAAAATGACAGGCACATAAAAACAGCTACAAATTATCGCAAATAAAAAAACTGATTTTTTGAAATCAGAAATATTTTACAGTTTTAAATGCTCAGAGCTTAAAAGACTTTTTTTGATTTCGAAAAATTTGTTTTTTATTTGCAATAATGCATAGTAATTTTCCAGTACCTGACACTTTTTTATTTTCAAAATTTTGTATATTTTCGGCGTTCCATAGTCATCATATCCTATTTACAATTATTTTGAAATTCTACGCACGTAAAGAGGGGACTTTCTACAACTTCGCATGATGTAAATTACTATTTAAAATGGCACTTTTTGTCGATCTGCAAAGGATAGAAACCACTTACATGTGCAGCAAATATCACTATTTCTAAATAGTAAATTTTGAGTTCTAAAGTGGCGACGCTTTAAATATTAATATGTGTTAAATGCTACTTTAAATGGTAATTTTCATCATTATGGAAGTTACTTATTGCAAATGCGCACATGCTTGTGTTACGTAAAATTTACCATTTAAATAGCTCTCATTGCCTTTAAGGAATAGTAACAGAGATAGGTTCAAATAACGATAAGATACGTTGTGAATTCTAACATTTGAAATAGTATTCCCTTATTTTGAAACGTTGTTCGTGGTAAACTTTACCTTTTGAAATAGTTCTCTTATATTCTGAATCGTTTTCTTTGAGAAATAGCAAAAAGTGCTACAGGTATATTCAGAGCGCAAGTTATCTGATTATTAATAACTTCTTACTAATTCAGGTTGAGAGAATAGTTACTTTTTAATAGTAAGGCTTCAAATTAAATACATCTTCAATTTTAGACTTTTAAAACAAATTAAGAAGGTTTTAATGTCAAAATTATTAATTTAGAGTCTCAAATTTATACTGCACTACTTTTAATCTTTTAATCAGCAAAATTGCGAATTCACATAATTTAAAGCTGAATATGGAGTGCAAAAAGAATAAGATGATGGCGAAACGCACTTCAAAGAAGCATTGGCGTGATAATGAATTTAACGCGTTTCAATTGCATCAAAGTAGTACATCTTAGAATATAATCTTTGAGGATAATTCATCAGCTTGTAAAACATTTCTGGTATGCGCCTTAGGCTTATGCAGTGCAATCGAGCATGTAGGACTGCGGGTGCATTTCTTGGAAAGCAAAAACTTTATGTGCAAAAGGAATATCTGATTTTAAATAAATCAGAATTTTAAATAAATTTTCACAATAGAAGTTCCCAGCGCACTTTCTGACCAATTATTATCCTCGTCCCTTGCTATTTCACTATTGTTTGATTGAAACCATAATTTTCATACAGAGTTGAAATTACGAATTGCTATTCAATTTATATTTAAATATGAATAATATTTCAACGGTGGTAAGAAACTGTTTTTAAAACACGTTTAAATCGTATTTTCAAACATTATTTTTCCCTTTTCTTTTTAAAAAGGCATCAAACATTTTCATTAACTTTTATCCAACGACTATCATAAGAACTGGGATTTCAAATTATATAGAGTGGAAGATAGATTTAGGTAGCTGATATTCACCCAGCTTATATATCCAGTAATAGGACGAGATTTTCAATTCTCTTTTATTAGTGCGATGGTATCAGATCAGTAATCACAAATGATTCGTTTCTTGCCCCTTTTCCGAGAGTTCAATTCATTTCGTGGAAGATTGAAAAATCAATTGAAAACTATGATTGATTATCACTCGTAACATGTGTAAAAAGATCAGATATTTACTTTTATATTATTTGAATTTATTATTTATCTGCAAAACTGTTTAGCTTGTCATATTTCTTTACGTTATAAGCTGAATTATTTATTACTTCGCGCTTCTTTGTAAAATGTTTTCCTTGAAAAAACAAAGAGTTTATCATTTCATTTACAAACGGAAACTTTTGTATTGTTTCCCTCTTTTATTCTGTTCTGTGAGTATAATTTTGAGATCATAGACTCTCATAGTTGAGTGAGCTCAACATTTGAATCATTTGATGGTAAAGATCAAGAGAAACCGGTTCGTACTCAAGCGGTTCCATTACACTCTCGCTCTCTAGTTTTAAAGCTCTTTGTAGATAATTCGTAAAATTCACAGCTGAGGGATTTTGAGTTCATGAGATTCGCGTGAGGATTACCCATTTTATACTTAAATGCTGCGAGTTGAGAGATGTTTCTAATCACAAACAAATCAACAGTAAATAAAAAATTGCCTTAAATGTTTTATTTTTATCGAATTTAGGAAGAAAATGTTTCGCTAAAAAATCTAATAAAATTTTGTAGCTTCTTGTAGCTTCTAACATCAAAACTTCTTGTTACATAAGATTATGAAGTAGTAGTACGTAGAACTATTAATAATCCTCTTACCGTCCATTGAATCTGGATTCACTCTCCGGAGAAGGTGGTGTAATAATCAACGATGGTTCTCGTTTCACAATCACTTCCGGTTGCAGGTGAAGTGTGTGTCTGTTTTGATGTAGGTCTTTACAGGATACGGAAGTAGAAAGGTCATTTCGTTTTCGTCGGCGCCCACTGGTTCCAAAATTTTGGAGCGTCACCATGGATGGAAACCGGAAACTCCATGCAATACCTGTAATGATTCATGAAAATGTGATTAACTCCATATTTGATACATTCGTGAAATTCTTATAATAATTTTTTCTTTCCAGGTTTTCCCTCTTCTGAGATGAATTCTTTAGGCTTGAGTAGATGACAAAGACCTTTTCTGCTTATCAAATATTTCTTTATCGTAAATCGATACCGCAGCACTATGACCATCTGCTTCAATATGCACAGTAAAGTTATAGATACCAAACGACCATCGTATGCTACACAAATTTATAGTTTTTAGTAAAAAAATTTGCGGCTCTTCTTTGCAAAAAGACGTTAATTACTATTCTCTGATTATTAAAAGAAGATTCATTTTTTAAATAAAAATTGTAAACAGATCTTTTATTGATTCAAACGAATAGCCAATAAAACAAGAATTACTCATTTCGGTTCAATAGTGATGCTATAAATTCTACAGTCTATACATTTTAATTAATGAAATAAATTCTTTTGAATGAAGGTTATTGATTCAATAGTATTTATTGGTTTCTGAGCATTTTTTTCTCAGTGAATAAAAAAAGTATTCGTTATTGCTCTTTTCTTCTTGATGCACGATGCACGTGTTTCAATTTTAAAAGACTGTACAATGTCTATCGCCTCGGGTTTGCTATTATTCATTTGCTGACTCGTCATTAATAAAAATGTTTGCTAATACTTAAAATATTTTATTATTAGACATTATTAAGTACAAAATGAAAAGAAACGTGTGAAATTAAAATGTACGGGTAATACAGTTCGCAATGCAATCTTCTAAAACGTGCATGTACAAAAAGCCTTTCCAAGAGAATAATTCAGGTGTGTATGCTATTCCTTGGAAGCCTGTTAACATAATATCTGGTGACGGTGATAAGTCGTATTCGTGCGAGATAACTCTGTGTGTTCAGTAGTGTATTAGATACGAAAATGCCCCAGGGTATTGATAAATTTTCCAATTAGCAGAAATTATCTTGTACAATACGACCCTTTTCCCCTAAAAGAAATGTCCTTGAGCAGAGTATAGATTCACAGTTTTTTAACACAAAAAGATAAATGACAACTTTTTCGGATATTTGTTTAACTCCAAATAACTCAAAACATTATCTAATATAATTTCTATTTAAAATAGTTTAGATTTTCATTCAGAGTATATTTCTGTACAGAATCTGCAAACCTAGTTTCAGAAATGTTTTCAAGGGATACCTAATCTGAAAAGAAAGGACTCTAAATTTCTTTAATTTCCTTTCATGACGCATTTCACGGGTACTGGAATCGTGACTAGAATTATAATCGCACCTGTGTTACGCGAAGGTCTCTGTTTCCGAACAACAAGACCGCCAAACGTTGTAGATAATTTACATGACTTTGTTGAAATATAATATGTACTATTTTTAGCAAAACAACGAGTTCATAAGGAAAAATTTTATCGTAAAATTTAAAAAATGGTACGATGATAAAATTGGTGTCATTATATACGCAATTAGCTGATTCGTTTACTAATTCCCTTTAGTGAGCATTTTACTATCAACATTTTTACTATAAATTAGTTAAAAATGCTTACTGAAATGAAATATTAAAAAAATCAAAATAACAGCAAATATTTTTCATTCTAAAAAATTCTATGTTTTTGATTATTATGTAACAAAGTATTATCATTTTTACAAACGATTCCAAAAGTCATAGAAGCTTAAGACACCTTCACTTTTTTTTACAGGGAGCCACTTTTCACATTTCACAATTTGTTTAAATGATTTTAAGATAGAACACTAACTTTGACTACGTTTAGATTTCAATTTGCTGGAGGCTTTTCCCATTTTTGAAGATACATCCGGCACCCCCGACAAACGTGGTAAAGCGGTTTTTTCTCTTTTGGGTCCGAAAACTCAACGGGGATACTTCCACACTGAAACTGTGACCGTAGCATAATGCGACACCGAACGAACTGATAGACTTTAGAGACGAAAGGACGGACCACCAATGGATACTCAGGAGTGGAAGAATGCGCTTTGAGTGCAAGAGAGATATAAAGTGCCAGACACGTGGTCTGGTCTTGCTTAGTTAGGAAGCTATGAGAGGTTTGTGAAAAAGTTTAAGAGATGAGATGATACGTAGATATAGGACAAGATTGTGGGAACGAAAAGGAAGAGGAATTAGGTATGGCAACTTTACAAGTAAGAGTTTAACATTTAGTCACACGTTGGGCCCACGTGACAACTGTACGAGCCTGTATGTGATGTCATCGAAAGCCGGAGCTGTTCCAACATATGCTCTTATACTTATAAACTCTAAACGATTTGCTTGCAAAATCACTGCAACAATATGCACCTTCGCCTAGTCTATTACTCGCCGACTCCACAATCCGCGTTCTGATTACGCGCTTCAAGCAATTGCCCACATGGTAATTTCGCAAATTATAGAGTTGCCTTTCTCAAGATGATAAGACAATATTGAAAGACTATTTGTAAATGAATTATCACTTATTTGACAGAATTAAGTCATTTGAAAATGTTTAATTGATGCTGTACTACTGAACATTTCGCAGAGAGATTAAAATGCCTTAAGGAAAAAATTAGTGCAGATATATTATTAGCAATATTTCAAAAGGTTTAGTTTTTGGTGATTTAATTGCATTTTCTAATATTGTATAATACCAGATGAATAAAAGAACGCATATTGTGATGTAATTATTATACTTACATTAGTAATGATCCCAGTCATCAGGAGCAAAGTTGTCAACAAGTCCTCTAAGAGTCGTTATATAAGTCCTTCCTATAGATCAAATATTTGATCGGAAAAATTTTATAAGTACTTTTACGGCATCTGCAAAACATAAACAGAGTGATTATCCGAGAATGAAAGTACCGCCAAATTCTGCCTAGAATAAAAAATATACTTAACACGATTTGAGGGTTTATATAATATTTAATAATTGAAATAATATAAATAAGAGAAGCATCCTTATCTGCGATGGAGTGTTGAGAACTAAACATTTTCATTACAAAAACAGACAAAAACAAGAACAAAAATCAATTTTCGAAGAGAGCCTTATTTGCTCTAAAGTCTAAACCATCTTCTCTGTTTTTAAATAAGATATTTAAAAAATGATGTGAAAAAGTTTCTCCTAGTTTTGCATTCTATAATATTTTGTGACACAACAATAAAATAATAAATAATAATAATAATTCAGCCAATCTTTTATAGTCCAATTCTTTCTTTTGGTAAACATTGTAAAAGTAAATGACATATTTGGAGTAGTTTATCGAATGTAAAAATAAATAAAACTGTTATCTAAAATATTTCTTGTATAAAAATAGGGGCTGCTACAGAAGACATCTAATACAATCTCTCGTTATTTTCGGGTTCTCCATCTCCATATATTACAGAATTCCCGTCCATTCAAATTGGTAGTATTCTAACTTTATTCTAGATTGAATCATTTTTAGTTAAATGCATTCAAAATTGCATTGTATTTAACACACAACAATTTAAAAAATAAAAAACGAAAAAAATTTAATACTTATTATTTAAGATAGAAAGTTTATAAATCTGGTGAATTTTCATCATTATTATTAATATTGTCATTAGTATTATTAGTAGTAGGTCGAGAGTGAAGGCAACCAAAAGCTGATAAAAAAATCCGAGCTAGTATAATATGGCAACCATTCGAGTTGAACCGAATCAAGCGGTGCTTAACTTGGATAATTGTATGAGAAGTCTCAAGCTATGCATATGAAACTGAGATGCTTAAAATTGTCTAATATTAAAATTAAAACTTTTGAAACCTCCAAATTAAAAATTAAACAAGTTTACATTTAAAGTAATTGAGAAGTTATCCAATAAATTTCTCGAATTCCCTATATTTTTTGATATGATGTAACAAGTCCCACAATTAAATTCTTCTAAAGCTGTAAAATAATTTTCAAAATCAAGTATCAAACGAATTATAATAATTTTACCTGCGGCTCAAATTGCGACTCCAAAATGAATAAATTTAAAATAAGATTTTTTTGTTCTTCAAATTATAAAATAGTTCTAGAGACACTGTTATAAAATTAGGCTTTAAAAATAATTCTTAAGTTTTCAAAAAAGCTCATTGAGAGTGAACAATTACATAGGCAATTTGGAAACCCTGAAATTTGAAAAATTAAAATAAATAAAAAAAAGTTCACGACTATTCCTGGTTTTCCAGAATCTGTAGGAACTCCGATTCATATTTCAAAGCATATCATTTTAATTATCATATCATATTAAAATCCTTCAGTCTCACAGGGTAAATTATGAGCACCAAAAATTCCCTTCAAAGTTCCATTCATCGGACACTGATTTGAGAATGATCTGACGTCCCTGACAATCCACACAGAGAAACGAAAATCACACCTGAACAATATCAATACTTTTAGTAAATAGGAAAATAATAATTTTTAGACAAATGAATCAATTATTTTGTATCCAAGATAGCTATCCTACCGATGATACATTTATTTGCCCTTGAAATTCTGCATCAGCTGAAAACTATGTGAAAGATTAGAAATATAAAATTATGGTATTTCTTAAGTCGCAAAAAAATTGATATACATTTATTTACCTTTTCTTTGAAATAGCACTTTCTTCATAAATTCTTTTATTGGATATTTAACCGAAGTGCT